>PNEQ01121391.1:0-25487 GCA_003012365.1 Medauroidea extradentata | reverse complement strand
GAACACACGACGACCTTACTCCCTTGCCGGCAACCGATGTGCATTAGAGCGACACCCAGTTTGAATGTTCCAGACCAATCGGCGGACGTGTGGAAATGTTTCCGGTTGTCTAGAATCTTCTAGCACATAAACTCCGACGCAAGACAAACCACGTCTTCGGGCTGCGACGTTGCCAAACATGTTCATACTTTTACATTGCCCGTAGGGGCGTAACGGTTGAGCTTTGACCCCGGGTTTCCCATCTCAAATTGCTCACCACAACCACCCCTACCGTCCCGTACGTTATCGTGCAGGACTTTTCGAACACCCTGTATAACAGTTGTAATGAAATGTACACCATAAAAGGAAATGCATGTCCTAGATCCAGGCCTTTGTTGAATATCTAATGATATGTTGTATCAGCAGGGCATCATTGGTTGCTAAACTAAAGTCATCAGGGCAGACGATTCATTGTTTACCAGAACAGATCATTATTATTCACGCATTGAGTGAGTGTGTCATCTGACTGGATATTGTTTCTATTGTTTCCAGAAAAGTCACATGAGGATTGACAAACTGAGAGAGTGAGATTACAAATGTTATAGAATACTGGCCATAAGAGCCCTACAGGGTAGAGAGAGGAGAGAGAATTTTATGTAAACCTTTGTAAACAATGTTCTAGAATGTTAGAGGGTCTAGCTATGCCCTCCAGGGTTAAATATAAGGAACTCTCAGTGAAGGGTTGGCATTCTGATAGAAAGCAGACTGACAGTGCAGATGAAACTGTGATGTCAGAGCTGAAGATGTACATTGCATGTATGCTGTATAAACGATTACGTGGAAGAAGTTGATACATTGGTATCAATTGTCTGAAGTCTACATCTCGTTCTTTGTCTATACAGACTTAACTTCTATGAGTCTCATCCTTTACTACCAAGTTGCACACAAACCTCTGGGCGCAACAGAAAAATCTGGTATCAGGTGTAGGGTGATGGTTGAGGTTTATAATTGAGTTGCAACCAATGCAAGAATCAGAAGTGGATTTGCAACCAATGCAAGAATCAGAAGTGGATTTGAAACCAACACAAGAATCAGAAGTGGATTTCACAACAACCACAGAGGGAATGAAGTACATTCAACAAGGAGCACCAAGTTTGATGCCAGAAGTAGGTCCACAACAGGAGCTGGGGAGAATCACTGTTGGATGGTAGCTTCAAGTCAGGATGTAATAAGGTAAGGTAAGGTAAATGGGCTTTACATATCGCTGACAGCAAGGTTATTAGAGATGGTAGTATGCAATATGTTTGACTGCTATTGCTACAAAATATGTACCAATCAAAAGTCTATATTCAATTTGAAACACAATCAGGGAGAGATTTTATAGTGCCCTCCTTCCATGTAGTGGAATATTCGTGATGTAGGTCTACTAGGCCGAGATTTCTTGCATGAATACAAGGCAATTACTTTTAAAAGAGCCATGTTGTGCTACAGCTACATATGGCATTACCTATGGCTAGTAAGACTGTCGAAGAAGAAATCTTGCTAGTGACTATTCCAGGGCATTCAGAATGTATTGCGAAGTCTCAAATAAATTTTGAAGGTATTGGGGTTGTGAATAATACAGAATTACTTAAAGGGTTTTACTTCGGTAATTGTCTAACAGTAGGTCGATAAGGTCACTGCATTAATAAATAAATGTAAACGACAGAGAGGCAAGATACTTATGCCATGAATGCATATGGAAAAGTGTGAGGTGGCAAACTCTCAGGAAAAATCAGACATGAATAAAACAAACTGATTACCTGTGCTAAAACAAGAATTATGTTTTGAGTATTTAAATGAGAAGGAATACAATTCCATTTGAGAGATATGTGCAGACTACAATGATATACTTCACCTAACATAGGCACGATAGGGCATGAAATACCTACAGTAGCAGATACTAAGCCAACGAATGTCAGACCCTATCACATACTGGCGGTACACAAGCAAGTAGTATAAAAACAGGATAAGCAGATGCTTGGTGAATGAATAATTAAAATTAGTAAAAGTCCATGGAATGCTGAAATACTAGTAATACAAAAAAATGCATCAGATAAGCAGAAGTGGCGCGTAGTGGTTGACTACAGTTGCCTGAACTCGCAGATGGTCCAGAGTTGCATTCCCAATTTCAAATATCGAGAAAATACTACATCAGCTAGGGCAAGTGAAATATTTTTCCCCATTGGACCTAGCCAAATGTTATTTACAGAGCCAAATAAGGGCAAGTGATGAAGCTAAATCAGCTTTTAGCACCCCTCAAGATCATTACGAATTCACACTAATGATTTTTTGACTAAAGGGAGCACCAACCACCTTTCAACGACTAATGAATACTGTACTGGCAGGATTACAGGGTACAAAGTGTAATTAACACAATAGAGGACACATTGGGACTATACTACCATGCTGTGGGAACTACACAGCTGTATAATACTTGGTGGAAACTGGTAACTTTTGTAAATTGAACACAGTTAGATGTTTAAAATCTTGTAAAAATGTATAGTTAATATGACTAGAAATGTGGGTCTAGATTGCTCTCAATATTACAATCAAAACAAATTGTATGTCTAGAATTAGTGATTTTTTAATTAAATTTAGCAGTGTGATATAAACCAGAGAAATAATCTTTGAATGAAGATGATGCTGAATATTACAATAAACAAATTAACATGCTAGAAAGAGAGCATACCTATTTCTTTAATTTAATGAAACAACTAATAAGGTAAACCACCTTGGATCCGAAAAAACCCGGAATTGGATAGGGCAAATTTTAAAAATTGCAGAATAAATACTCCTTGGAATATATTTATTGTTTCTCTAGTGCTCTTTTGCGTGCAGCAGTTGGCGAGCACTGGTAGTATCACCATTACAAAGCAACTGATTTTTCTGTGATTGCCCGCTCAGTTTCTGAGAAGAATCGTCATTCCTAGCACGAAATCAGCAAGCAACTAAAGTCCCTTCTTAAGCTTTGTATTGTGTAACATGTATTTGCCTTAAATTTAGTTTGGTTTAATAGCTCCAGAAAAGGTTGCTTAACCACATTTTACAATGACTGCGATTACAGTGGGTTATGGATCGAGGAATACGAATGTAACAAAATTACCCTTGATTAGACAGTGAAAAATAATTATTGGAAAATATTTTAAATACAGTAAACTCCAGACTATTTGAGGTAATCATGGATATGGATGCCGCAGATAATCTGCAAATGTACTACAACATGTTTTTAAACTCTTTTTTCCTGTGTTGGAAACTGTTCTTTTATGGAGCGACTACGAGGGCTGGCAGCTACGCATAATAGCCCTACAAACACAAAAGAATACAGTAGCCATCCATTTATTCTGAAATACTTGTCAAACTGTCGAGTCTTTGACAACAATGCCGCCGCAGCCACAGTTTCTCTATCCGCTCTCACATCACCCAATCTACTACTTCCATCGTTCACTTCCTAGTCTACTGCTGCCGCTTTGTGTCCCCCTTCCCTTGTAGTTGTACACATGTGTTTGTAAATATCATGTGTTTCGAAATGTTACAGACAGACCAGCTAAGAAAGATGACACGAAACAATATAATTTTTTTCTTACAACCACATCATCTCTTCGGCTACAGAACTGAAATCAATACGGATGGGCGAAATGAGTAACTTGACATTTACAACAAAGCTTATAGTTTATTTATTCAATATTTTTTCTCCGTGTTATGTAAATGAAGAAGTTGTATAGTCACTAAAAAACAGCTGTAGGGCATCATTGTGTTGTTGACCTAACTCAGTACAGACAGCAGTAATGACTCCACATCAAACAAAATGTTTACGAGTGCAAAGAATGGGGTATGGGGTAAGACGTCCAATCCAACCATTACCAAGACCAGCTGGAGAAATTACAGCTTAAGGTCAAAGCTATGCCATCTGTGGTGCATCGCATCTGTCGTCAAACAATCCCCTTCCCGCCCTCTCAAACCATTCTTTCTGCAGCTATCCCAGCAAAAAAAAAAGCTGTCGTAGGCACTAATTTCTCCTTCATCTCAACTTTCTTGCACATTCGCTTCTTCACCCCCTTCTTTTTTATCAACACAAGACTGCTAGGGAGTAGAGTTTCTGCTTTTTTCCATAGGTCCTAAACAGTGAATATATCATTGTACAAAAGAATTGTTTTATGTAACTTGCACCTTTCCATTTATCATTTCAGGTGTCCGTTGTTACAAGAGACACTTTACTTAAATGAAAATCACTTGTTTGAAAATGAATAGATCACAAACTAAAACTTTCGTGGCTGTAACACAAAGCTGATAACAGGAAAAAACATTTGGAGAATGAATGAAACTGCAGCTCGCGGGTCCATGTAAGGATGGTGCAGCAGCAGTGCGGTGAGATGCTGACGGCAGATACTTATGCAGCGTTGCCTACTTGCAACTTTGTGCCGCAACTGAGCCTGATTATTAAGTGTTAATGATTACAAACACTACAGATGTTTCTACTGACATTTACATCCCTATAAACACCATTCAGGAGTATTTACACTAAACTGGAAAATTTAAAATTTAAAACGTGCTGCCGGTAAACCTCAATAAAAATAATATTTTTTTGTCTGCTCACAACAAAACAAAAATTTGCTCAGTAAGTAACCTGTTATTATTCTCTTTCTGTTTATTTCAAGTAGTTTAAATTTAAAATTTTTGAAAATGTTTTTAAAATTATTTTTGCATAAGGCGCTGCTTTGTATTTGTGTACAAAGGTTCTCTAACAGATTTATATTACGCATTATAGATGCTCTTCACATATTTGCAGATCAAGGGATATTGATTTTTAATTTTCGGCTATCATACTGCAGGTGGTTTGCACTATCTATTTTAAAAATCTGTATTAAAAAACACTTCAGCTAGTTTATTTGTACACATTTATAGACAGCAAGGAAGGTTGGGGAATTCCTCCAGTGTACAGATATCTTGGTTTGAACAACTATTCTGCTTTTCAGAATTTTTTAACAAGAAATGTCATTAACATATTGGATCCTGGGTGGTTCATGTTAGTAATAGTAAAACCTGCTCTGCACAAACAGCAAATAAGACAATGCAAGATGTAGTAGCTAGTACAGCGATAATAGCTAAAGGAATTGAAAATTTAACAAGACAATTAATTAAGCTTTTGATAATTATACTGTAAAGCCATCCTCTCTTGTATCTACTGTTTATGCGATTGTTATTTTTTTTAGGCTTAAATGAGAACAGGCATCAAAAATCTGTTTGACAGTTTGTTCAGAATGGTTTTCACCATGATAGCTAGTTTTTTTTCAAAACGAGAGATTATATGGTTTCAACTAAAAAGCGTATTAACCAGAATTTTTTAAATTACATAATTAGCTAAAACCATAATATTTACTACCATGAAAAAATCAGCCCACCGTAAAATGGGGTGAGTAGGGACGCTGGGGTGAATAGGGACAAAATTTCAAATCAAAAGTTCCAGTACACAGTTTTAAATCAGAGTTTTTCCTAAAGGTTGGGAGTTAATGATTTAACAAAGAGTTATTGTACTGAAATATAATTTAATTTACAATAAAGTTCTAAGCTAGGAATCTGTTTAAAATTTTGTCCCTATTCACCCCATTTTACGGCATATCTATTCACTCACGTCACCATATAAACAAAGTATATGAGAATACTAGCACAACTGCAACACATTAACTAACTATTTACTAACAGATAAATATTCGGTAAGAAACTAGCGACAAATTATTAATATCTCGTTTTGGGTGGCGAGAAAATTTAGTGAATAAGAAATTTCATGTATAGACAGGCCAAAATATATACTAATTCAAATTGTTTCAGACAATTAGAGTTACCAAATTACTCTGCTGCTTTGAGTTAGAACCAGGCACTACATAAGTATTTACAGTTTTTTATGAGTTTCATAAATAAACTATCTTTAAAATTATATAATCTTACTTACTTGGACTGTGTATGACACAGTACACAAAATAGCTAAACTGCTAAAAAATACTCATTCTAGATTCTGACATTTTTGTCTTATGTGCCCACATTCATGTTTTGGAGTCTATACAAATTTAAAATGAACTAATCTTTGCTATTATCCTTTTCCTACAGACGAAGTTGAAACACGGAACAAATTAGTTTTGAAGTACTACATAATTTCTTGACTATTTGAATAATAAAACGGCAAGTACCAAAAATGTGTACTACATTTTAATGCTTTCCTGTTGTGTCGTGAAAACACCCTATGTACTGGGCCAATTCACATGCTCGCTAACCTATCAGTCTATAATTTAAAACATGGTTATTTATAGCGATATTTAGAGTTTATAACTTTGTTTCTGTTTCCCTAATGGTTTCCCAACATAATGGAAAGGAAAATCATGTAATGGAGCTTGCACTCTTTATTGCAAATGATTAATATAATTCTGAAATTCTTAAATATCATTATTTGTTTACAATTTTAGGGTAACTTGCCAAAGAGTTAGGTTCAAATTTAAATCTGCATTAAATTGTTGGAATATAATTTTTATATTATTACATTTTCATTACATGTTTACTTAATACTGTACCAAATCTGCAGTCTTTGTAGCTTTATTACAAAACCAAATTTATTGTAGCCTACAGTCACTCTTTTTGCAGTGTCTTGCATTCTATAAATGGTACAGGTTACCTAATAGTAGTGTACCTTTCTATAGCAAGCTGAGCTCAGTGATGTGAATCTGAGTCAAACTATAGAAAAGTACATGAATACCATGTTTTGGGCATAATTAGCGAATTAGTTTACAAAAATGTTCATTTATAGCCTATTACTGAAAAAATTTATTGAATTTTGCGGAATTGTGAGTATACACCTTAGGGCAAGGGGGTCCACCCATCGAGTTGGACGCATGTTGACCTGGGGATTGTAGGCTACCAACATCCCTGAGTTTTGTCATGACACGAAACCGTGGTATGGAGCAGTGCCGGAATAAAGGGCCGAGGTAACAGAGAGTTCTCATAGAAAGCCCACCGACCAGCAACATCGTCCTGAAGGTTTCTCAAATGTGAAGATCCTGAGGTCACCCGGCTGGGATCGAATCCAGATCGCCATGTTGAAAGGCGAATGATCTGACGACACTCATAGGTTTCTTATTGACATGAACACTATTAATTTACACATAAAAGTGAGCTGTATTCTTTATATACTTTGTTATGAGCTTTTTGTGATCTACATGAGCCGGTGGAATTTTAGTCAGCTTTAAAAGACCCAGATACAACATGTTACCCGAATTAGAATCATCTTAGACTGTTCAGGAGTAGTATACATAAAAGACATTGCCAAAAGTTTTTCTCTGGGTTGGAAATGTTTTCGTACCCCAATTCGCATTACAAAACATATCCGCCACGAGAGTTACCTCATTTGTAAGCCTACTGTCCTAAAGAAAACTTTAACTATATTTAACAGTTCAGAAAATTTCAGCACATTAATTAATTTATAGCAGAAAAGTTCAAAATTCTTTAACTGCAGTACCAATTAAACACGAGTATTTTGTACTAGGTCTTAGATTACTACCTATTTATTTAAACACTTGTTAAATTAATATAAACCTATTATGACGCACTATACATACACAGTATTCAGGATAAAGTTATTTTTTTTTGACAGTTCTAAGGTTGTGCACAAGTGTTCATCCACAAAAATATATCTTGACGTATTCATACACAACCATGTGATTTTACCAGCTGTCAAGTTTTGTTTACATTCCATTACCTATCAAAAGAGACTTGTGAGGCAAAGTGACATACTGCATGTCAATGTTTACAGTACACATATCAGATTTAAAGAGAAATGAGAAATCTGTTTTTTGACATGAAATTTTAAGTACATGTTTGCTGAATATATAAAAATTATTATATTCATGTCTAAAGAAAATCTTAGGAAAAAATGTGAAATTTTTTTGTCAATAAGATGTATAGCAGAGCACTTAAAATTAATATATTTTATAGTTTAGCACCTGCATCATTACAGAAACCTATGAGTTGTCACCATACTGATAAACATTTCTTTTGTGTTCATAGAATTATAACAATTTTTCAAGATACCAACAACTAAAATTGATAATCCTTGCATACTGTGTTACAGCGCACTGAAAAGTTACTGTTACCAGCAGCTTGCATCATTTTAAATTGTGCATATTAAATGGTTTGCAAACTAGCTAGTCCTAAAAAAAAGTACCAACAAAATTGTATTAAACTAAAGGAATTATCAACATACTGTATATAGAAGACCGACTTTACTTGCAGTTAGTGCAACAGAACAAAAAAGTCTCTCCCATTCTCTCATAAAACCATGTAAGCCTGTCTGTGTTTAAAACAATATACAAAGCACAAAAAACTAGATAGTGGACTCATTTACAGAAATTGTTATTTCAATGAATAAATATATTAAGTTATCAACATTTAGCAAATTTTGGACAGTCATCGTGTTAGGCTTAAGTAAATTCGATAGACCTGTAACTACTTCTAGCACAGTTAAATATCTACAGAACCGATAAGTAGTAGTAACATGAGGATATGGTGTGAAGCCTGGAATGAAGGGCAGGGGAAACTGGAGTAACCTGAGAATAACTCACCAACATAAGGTAACGTCCAGACACGATCCCCACACACGAAAATATAGTGGCATATATAGCAAACAAACCTTTAGCACCGGAGTACAAAGTGTACTTGTACGAGATAAATGATTCACTTGTACAGAGCTAAAGTTAACATTTTTAAACATAAAGCTGGAATCACAACAGTGTGACAGACACTAACAAAATAATTTTCAGCCAATCATTGCGGAGGCTTTTGCACTGATGTCACAGAAGCCTAGACTCTTATTTACTGACAATTTATGTTATTTGCGTTGCATCTATCATGCTACTGTGATTCCAACATCATACTGCATACATGTGAAGATGTCCAGTCATTAGATGTGTGTACAAAACAGGAAATATGCATGTATGCTCTGGTGAAGTGTAATGTATTAAAATCACTATAGTTCCACTCTCCACCGCGACCACGAGTCCGCAAGAGAAATACACGGGCCTAGGTCACAGCCACCGTGCTATTGTGGCAACGCCGCACTGCACCTAGCCTAGTTGACTGGCACAAGTAGTCCGTCTGCTGGATCTTGTTCTCGGGTTTTGCACATTCAATATTGTCACACTAACTAGCGGCCGAGAATCACAACAACACCGTTGAATCCTGGCCTTAAGTTGTTGTTAACAATGCTCCATGAGTAGAAAATATGGCTAGTTGATATTGTGACTAGAGTAGTATAAAAAAATGGGGCGGCAGAAGAGTAAATGTGGAAACTGTAGAAAGTTATGGAAAGAGGGGAAGTGGTGTTTAGTGTGACAAGTGTAAGGACTGGTTCCATGTAGCTTGCTTAGGAATTGAGGAGGAGGATCTGGGGTCTGTGGAATGGTTGTGTGATGATAGGAGCAGGGGAATGGTTAATACAGTGGCAGTGAATAGTGGCAGGAAGGAGATAAGTAGAGTGGAGATAGGCACCAGACAGGAGAGGAAATTAGTAAAATGAGGAGTGATTGGGCTTTGATCATACTGGGGGATAATATAGTTGAAGGATTTGGGAGGGGAGGTCAAGAAGGGAGGTGGAGTGGAAAGAAGGAATAGTGGAGATAATGAACAAGAAGGAGATGGAGATAATGGGGTGAATCAAGTTAGTGGAGAAGGAAATAAGAGGAGAGACTAGATTGGGAAGATTGGTAGAGAGAGTAGAAGAACTAGAGAGGGGCTTAAAGAGGACAAAAGGGGATCTAGCAGAATTTCATGGCACAGTTCAGAGGGAATGTGAGGAGGAGATGCAAAGGAGAATGGAGGTGTTGTTAGAGGTAGATAAGTTGCGAAAGACGGTAGAGGAGCTAGAAGCAGAGAGAGAGAGAGAGGCAATAGAGGGAAATATAACCAGGTATGCAGAGTTTAATGGCAGGGATACATGTAAGGTAGGTGGAGGGAGAAAAGTGGAGGTGTAGCAAGGGAGAAGCAGGAGGAATCTGAAGTAGGGCTTAAGGGAAAAATTGATGCAGGCAAAGGCAAGCAGATAGGGGAGAAGGTAACACCTGGGGATCGAGATGCAGAGAGTTATGAGAGGGAGTATATATAAAGCAACATTTGGGGAAGCGAAGGTAAGTGACCTTGAGGAGAGGGTGGGAAGTATGAGGGGAAGCGAAATGGTCAAGGTGATGACAGTGCATGAAGGGGGCAATGATCTTGCCTATCAGAAAGTAGGGGAAGAGGTGAAGGATTTAAGAGGGTTATTAAAGGCAGTACACGCAAAGTTTCCGAGGGTTCGAGCAGTGGTTAGTGGGGTTCTATGTAGGAAAGTGATAGCTACGCCAAGGCAGTTGAGGCTAGCCAGATGTACGAAAGGGTGGGGCTACATTTGTGGATAGCAGGAAGTGGGTTGGACAGGTATGTGCAGGAAGGGACCTGCTGCACTTGGCAGAGCAGGGAAAGAGGACACTATGGGAGTTGTTAGGTAAGGAAACTTTTAACTGCTGGCTGTCTGAAGAGTGCAAGGATGGAGCAACAAGGGGCTAAATAGCAAACAGGGAGCAACAGATTTCATGAAAAACTGATTGAAGAGGGTTCAGTGTTTGGTAGAGAGGAGGCTAGATGAAATGGTAGGACATGATGATGGAATAAAAGATAGGCTAATGGTTGTAAATTGTAGAAAAGCCTGCAGCAAACTGGAAAGTTTCTGGGTTAAGGTTAAAGGGTATGGAGGGGATGTAGTTGTGGAAGTGGAGACTTGGCTGAGTGAGAAGGTGCTAGATAGTGAATGTGGGCAAAGTTTACTGTCTTCAGATGAGACAATGAATGGTAAGAGGGGGGGACATGAAATAATGGGGTGTTTAAGGGAGTGACTAAAAAAGGTTTTGTGAAGATGCAGAGATAATGGAAGTCAAAATAAGTGGGTGTGGCAGAAATATAACAATAATGGCAGTGTTTAGGCCACCAGGACAAGGACGGCAGACTACTGAGGTAGTCAAGGAAAGAACTGGTTCATCCAGTGTTGGAGTATGCTGCCGCGGAGTGGGATCCGTCCGTGGAGGTGCAGGAGCTGGAGAATGTGCAGGGAACAAGGGCAACATTGGTGTTGAATAAATGGAAAAGGCAAGGTCAGGCTGGTAAGAAGGAAAGGAACTTTAGGCCTAGCGTGATGATGAAGGAACTGGGATGGAAGCCATTGAGGGACAGGTAAGGGGGATGGACCAGTTTAGCCTGCAAACTAACTAAGGGAACATTTAAGGGAAAAGGAAACAACAGTTAAAAGGTTCAGAGGCTGTTGAGAACGGAGAGGGGTAGACAGTCAATGCTGAAGAGGACGGTGAGGGAGAGGAATGCACTGCATTAAGAGTTGGTAACTGTGAGGGATGTTGGAAGTTTTAGGAAGGGACTGGAGGTTGGTACTGAGGGGATGGGAAGGAGTCTGCTTGCCACCGGGTGCTAGCCCGATTGTGAGTGTAAAAACTTATTATTATTACTTCATAAGTTACTGAACAGGAAATCAAAAAATGCTGAATATAGAATTGACAAGGTTATGGGTTTGATAAAGGCATCTTTGAAAACATCTTTACTGAAAAAAGTATTGCTTATAATTGTTTTAACTAGCAGCGTAGTTATGTTCAGAGATTTAAAAAAATGCTTAAATAGCACCATTTTGCAGTTCGAAATCCAAAATTTCCCAGTGGAGAGCGCTCGGACCCCCACTTTGTTCGAGTAGTATGTATTAAAATGAGGAGGGGTGCTGGAATTTATATCTGCATTGTGTACCATAGAGACACAATAAGCATCTTGAAATACCCAACCAAGTAATGCTAGAAAAACTTTTACTAGCATTTGGAATGATCCTGGTTCGATTACCAGCTTCTGACATTCTGTTTTTGATTTTCCATGGATTCCCCTAATTATTTCATGTGAACACTAGATTGATTCCTCAACGAAGGCCTTGACCAACGATTCCACTAAAAGTTCACTCCCCTTACGTAAAGTAGTATGTTTCTGTCACATGTCAAAAGACCTCACTGTTGACAAGAAACAAAACCCACTTACTGTATCTTAAAAATCTATTGAACATAGTTTGTTTGTTTTATTGCATCCACAAGATCTTTTCAATACACAATAGTACAAAGATATTGGACAAAAAGTTTACAGGTTTTTTTTGTTGAATTTTCATGTATTCTACTAGTAACTGAGATAAATATCAACAACTCTTTATCGTATGCTGGCCAAACTACTGATTTTTACAGGCAAAGGTTATTAATGAAAAACGTTTGTATAGGGTCAGATGTAGAGAAAATTTTACTTTACTTCCTCTGACACTTTTAATTTTTTGTTTGATTAGTTTAAGATGGTTTAGTTAAATTTTGGCTGGTCGTCAGGTTAAAAAAAACTTCAGGTGGTAAATACAATCACTACTCATAGTGTACTGACCAAACTGTTAATTTTAGTGGTTAAAAGTATTAGAACGTAAAGAAAATTGTAGTCTCCTAACATCGAAATTTTTCATTTTTTGTTTGGTTAAGTAAGATAGACTGATTTTACACATACAATTTATTGATGAGAAATGTTTCTAGAAACAATATAAATAGTTAAATTCAAAAGTAAAGTTAAGTTAAAAGTATTTTGTTAAAAGACAATTATGATCCTTACATTAAACGTACTAAACTTGTAAAAATAAATAAAATTTAAGATTTGTCAGCACAGTCGCATTTGTATAACTCCTCATCATAGTACATTCTAGTGTTCTCCAGCTGTTGACCCCACAACACAATACTTTTATACAAGACAGAAACGCACATACAGTATTCGAGTAAATAGCCCGCGTCGTAAATTACATGCCTAGTGATGCAAGTACATTTTCCTGTAAACGTACGGGTGATTTTATGTCACAAGTAGAAAAAATGACATTGTTTTCAAACAATTGTTTTGTTTAATTATACACAATGGCAAAGATAACATTGTACAGTGTGGTACTCAAGACACGGCAGTAGACGAATAGGTCTAGACCATGGTCGTAGACATTGGCCATTGTCGTAGAAGTCTGAACACCAGTAGTCAACTGAGGAAGCCTTGGCGGATTCAGGGCGACCACGCCGCTGAGCACGGCAAAACTTCTAAACACACAAAACAACGCACAAACATCGTACAAACATACAAACAAAAGCACTTAAAAATTGAATAAAAATTATACTTGCTGATAAGTGTCCAAAAGATTGTTTGGAATGTTCATATTTATATTTAGAAGAATTTGGGTCAAACAATATTTTATGTTACATGAATTTAAATTACGTTAAGAACAGAGAATGATTAAATGAAAAATCCAGACAGCAATGTTATTATTAAAAAGAGCAATTTAACAATTATAAGTTTTAAAAAACTACGCAGCAGAGTTTGCCGGTTCGACGAGTCCATCTTGACGTTAGGCGCAGGGGTGTTTTTACCTGGATTTGAGATTAGACCCGACAAGTCTTTCCAGGGTGCTGATGTTGGGGAAACATGGTTACCCCTGGACTTTTACATTGCTTTATTACACAACACAAGTGCCCGCGTTGCCTTCAGTTACAACACTCACGCTGAAAGTTAGGGGGTTCACTGCGTGTTTTCTGTGTTTAGTTTTAATGGGGTATATATTTCTAGCAATGGCTCGTGATTAGGGTTTTTTTTATCTACATCTGGGTGTTTGACTGTGGGGGTGGCGTCGGGACGCCATAGCCTCTTGGGACCAAGCTGTCGGGCGCGTTCCCATATGCGCCCGTAGTACTGCTTGCCAGGTGTGTTCCCTCGGTGCGTGGTGCGCACGACGGGCTGTTCCGACGGTGCGTGGCCTGGTCCGCATCAGTAGGACTGCCTACTTCTGCAATGTGTAGCTAATCCCTGGGCTCAGAGATGTCTCCACTGTGCTGTGTGTATGACCATACATCAACTGTAACACCTTTTGTCTGGTGAAAACCAAACTGAATATTTTTCTTACTATGTCAGAGTCATTGAATAACTGATTTTTACATACCTCGTAAAGTTTTTTTTTGTGGCACTACGCACACGTTTTATTTAGTACAGGACATGTCTTTTCACGAATATGATTGTAACCACAATAGCCACACTTGTGCTTGGGTACCTGCTTTTAAACTTTGTTTTGTCCCTCTGTGTCGACTCAACTGCGAGCACTTCACTAGACGACTTACTTGTATACGTACTACCTGACCCACTTTACATTGCCTTCAGCTGAACATGGCTGGCTTCAATTGACTTACATTGACGCGGACCATTTCGCATCTCCTCTTCCAAAGACCATCGTGCGCACTGCGCCACCCATTTGGAACGGCTGAGGCGGCAGCACCTCCTCCACATATCGGAACACACCCGGCCACATGGACCCAAGAGGCTGCAGCATCCAGGCGACTCTGCCATGATGCCAGATAGTGCCAGTATGCGAGCCAATAAATTATGTGCACCGTCCATTGGTGGGAAAGTGCCCCGATTCCTAATTCCACCGTGATAACACTTTAATACCGCTTTACGTGCTCCAACAACATCAGAGGGAAATAGGGACCGTGGGTTAAACCTACACATGGTAGTACAATTCCGTGGCCAGGGGTAAAGTAAAATTAATTTTAAAATTCTGTTATAATATTATTTCGGGTTTAACCATTAAATTCGTAAAAACACCCCTGCGCTTCGGACACATCTTGGACTCGCCCACGCGACGAGCTTGACCACGTGGTGTAATTCAAAATATTTTTAAAGTAAATTTAATTGTTTTTCTATTCTAAAGTGATGTCAGTGTTTTGTTGTGCTTTCAAAATTAATCTAGAACTGAAATTTACTTGGTCACAAAACAATACTGTATAATGCATAGTTACTTAAAAACTTAAAAATTTGTAATATTAAAATATAAACATTCCCCGAAAACGATTGAGACAGCAAGCACAATAATTTAAAATTTACTGTCTTTGTGTTTTAAAACTGTATTTTGTGTTTTGATGAACGTTTGGCACGAACCTGCTGCCGACGCACGAAACACGACAAGCATTCGGCAGTTGGCGATAAGCAGTGTGCAAAGGCGGTCAGCTTCGTGTCGCTCCGACACCAACTCATCTTTGTTCAATATTTTAGTGTATCAATAGCATCTTTGATTGTCTGGAACCTTTTCTTTTAGTTAACGTCAGTGCCAGAGGAACCCCTTCACCCCTGCAACTCATTGCACCCCAGGGCTAAAGTATTCAATTTATCACTCTAGCTCACGTGGCTAGCTTTTCACACACAGCTTCGTCCATCTGACAGGCTAGGTCTGGACCCCCTTTCGTCGCTGCCATTTGAGTGTTTGGATTATGGATACATCCCAATAAAACTTCACACCCATAAGTAACATGGTCTTTATTGGCTTGCCGCTTCACAGCCTTCAGGTTCCAGGATCCTCAAAACCCACAGGTATTATTAAGTGTATTGTGTATTCTCATCATGGGCGTCCAGGAGCCCTACATTCCTGGCGAGTGCTTTTGTTTTGTGCATTGAGGCGTGGGGAGCGCCTATAGAGTCCCCTGCGAAACACAAAGTCGAGCGGGAGAGAAATTTTAATGTCATGGCTGTCAGCCGCACGACCTAGCTCACCGAGGTGCTCGTCCCTTACACCAGACGAGCTGGTGCTACCAGGCAACCTGTCCTCGCACGCCATTGCCATGCATGATAATTCTAATAATCTCTTGACTGGTGAATTATTAGTCTATTTTACCCTCACCGCGAACCCCGCTCGCGTCAATACATTTCAATAGCTTTACCAAGTGTAAGTTCGACTCCAGCCTGCAGGAGTTTTTCTTGCATGACACTACCGCTGATACCGCCAACTTGGCGTGTGCTCAATTTCCCACACATTCATCGTGACTGTTCGTCAACACCCAACAGTGATCCATCGGCAACATTCACACCAACAGCCCAGCGGCATCTCGAATGCACTCTGCAGGCTTCCGAGACTGGCGGGACAGTTTGAGTAGCCAATATCAAGCGGCCACCTGCTCAACAGCATAATACAAAGGAAAGTGCCATGGTTTCAAATAATCCGACCAAGAGTAACGTCACCACACCATACAAATGAAAGTGCTACATTTCAAATAATCCCACACAACACATCTGGTTTCAGAAACGTTGACACAACGTTGCATTATTGAAGTTGGCAACGTTACTATCAACAACGTTGTCGTAACGTTTCCATAGTAACCATACTCACAGCCTTCATTTTGCTACAACGTTGATAGTACGGAAAGTTTGAAATACCACACCTAGGGCCTGTCACTGCCATGTATGGTCCATGACACACAGCATCTGTTGCAATTTGAAGTCGTTGATGTCGTCCATGCTGCTCCTCTACTGGGTTTTGAAGTGTGCCAAGAACTGCAGTTGGTGCGATGTGTCAATGCACTTGATCAGCATACAATAGCCAGTAAGGACCAAATTCTGGAAGAATTCCAGGATGTATTTGAAGGTTTAGGAACATTTCCTGGAAAACCACTAAATATTCACCATGATGCTAACGTTTCTCCTATCGTGAACTCTTTTCGGAGAGTTCCCCGCAGTTTGTCTACGAAATTGAAATTAGCTTTGATAGCTTTGGAAAGGTCAGTGGCAGAGGCGGTACGTGCTACTGGGCTGCAGGACTGCAGCCCTCCCTGATTATTTGGGATTTAAAATAAATTATTTTCAATTTAACAGCTGGTGTAATAGAAGATAATTTATTATGATATCATTTCGACTACCTACTTGCCAGTACCGTTAACCCAGCAAAGTCCGAGGAATGCGAAAAGGTTTTTATGATTTTTTTGTGTACACATTTCCTGCCTCGGGCGATCTGTACTAGCCGGGTTGCGAGGCGAGTAGTCCATCTGACTTTGCTGGCGCATGCGCAGAGTGCGCCCCGGTCTGGCGAACCGAAGAAGAAGGGGACTGGGGTGTCTGACAAATGACGAGCTTGTGGATTGCTAGCAAACCAGCCTGGCTCGCAAGTCCTGCACAGTGTACCGCGCTACACTGCACTAACGACAGACGCAACTTTACACTTAACTCGCCCTTTTCGCGACATCACTGCAGTAATTTGTACCAAAATTTCATTACCTTTCATACACACAGTTGCACTTCCTACGAACTTTTTACATTTTGCATGCGCGACTTAGTTAATTAGTAAAAAATTGCAAATAAAATAACTACATTTTCACTCAAAATCCAGCTGAAACACATAAAAAAAACTGGTCTAAAGTAGAATGTTTCTACATAAATGAAATTTATAAACCTATCTCGCCATAAATAATAGTTTATTTGTAATATTCTGCCATAAAAGTGCCACACATTGAAACAGTTTTCTCGAGGCGGAATGATAAGTTGCTCCTTCATGCCTAGGTGTTACAGTATATTATTTCCACTAATTATAATGTACTTCATACCAAACAATAAATTAATAGGCATCAACTTAAAATACAAAGAAAAATATACATTGTTATTCATTTTTAAAGAACATAGGTACTTTATAGCCGAGCACTTTACCGAACCATATTGCAGAGAAGTAAAATAAACTCATCGGCGAAAATTTCAAAACTTGAATTTCTGTTCGGCCACCACCATAACCATTTATCAGATAAGAAGGTTTCTTTTTTATTGGGCGTCCTTTTCAGATACCTTCAAAATTTGTCTTATCAGTAGGCGAGACAGAAAGCCAGAAACAAATGTACTGTCCCTATACGCGAGTATTTCGTAATAGTGAGATATTATCATTATAATTTACTGTTTTATATATATACATACAACTTCACTGAATGTATTGAGATATTTAGAGGCTGCTTTTAATATTTAAGGATTTAGAATAATTTTCTTTAGTTTCTTTATATTTTAATTATGTATAAGTACCTTTAATTATATTAATAAAATTTGTGGTTTGAAGTCTCCAACCTCCCTCCTTGTGTATAGCCCTTACCCTATATAGGCCGTTCACGATAAAGTGAGCACTGTATAACAAGTGGTTGCGAAATTTGTTCTAAGAAAAGAACGACAAATGAACTTCACATACAAATAACTGGTATCCACACATTAGTTAAGTGACCACATCGTTGAAACATATTTTTGACATAATATTTTCATTTTAAATTACAGTGAGATGTAGTAAAACTAAAAGTGTAAAAAAATACAAACTCTAGTGCATTAAATTAACGGTGCTGTTTTGTTAAATGTGAAACATTATACAACTGATCTATGATGTTAATCCGATGTCTGGACAGCAATCTCTGATGTGATTTAGACTTGGCATAACTTTCCACGCAGCTACCCTTGTTTTTCTCCATCTGCTTATTGCTACTTCAAGTCATGGGCATCATTTCAGGTTTTTCTTGGGGGGGGGGGGGTGGACAATTTTTTTTTTTCGGCGACAGAGACCTTGTTGTATCTTTTTACTAATTATGTGTAAATTAGATATTTTTGTAATAATACTACAGTTTTATGTGCTTAAGTTAGCATTATTTAAATAACAAAATACAAAAAAATATATTTTATACGCTTAAAATTCTAAATCCAGGGGGGGGGCATTTGCCCCCCTGCCCCCTTAAGCTTCAAGGCAAAGGTATATTAGATTTGTTAAAATTATGTTTGTGGATTTTGTGAATTTTGTTCTAAATAATTACAGTAATCAAAAGGCATATTAAACTTGATAAAATAATTTTTGTAGATTTGTGAATTTTGGTCTAAAAAAATTAATACCTTTGAAATGTTTTAAACTGTTTGAGAAAATGGAATAGTGCTTACTGCTTGAAAAATTACTTGATTTCCTCTACTAGGGACTAGCCCCCCCCCCCCCCCAAAAAAAAGAATGTTTCCTTAAAAAAATATTAATAAATATACCAAAAGTATATGCATTGTTTTGATACGAGGACTGCTAAAATAGCACCATTTTGCACCTTGAAATCCAAAATTTTCCGAACCCCTCCATTTTTTTTTTTGGGAGGATAAGTGTTCCTCCTCATATGCAGCCCTACCTAGCTATGTCAAAATACACGAGCCACAGGGAATTGTCGAGAAACCGAGTTGGGGGTTAAGGATCTGCTTGGTCCTAGCAATCTCAACAAGGCCATTCAGAGGGAAATACACCCAAATTCTTCACCAGAGGATCTTGCATCACAACTAAGTGGATTTAAATACTATGCGACTTGTGATCTGACTAATGGATTTTTGCAGGTGCCCTTGGATTAGACCAGCTCCGAGCTTTGTTGTTTTTTTCGCCTTTTGGTAGGTATACTTTTAATCGACTTCCATATGGTCTGAGTTGTGCAGCTGAATTTTCTCAAAGAAAAACAGCGGAGATTTTTTGGCGACATTGAGGGGGTAGAAATCTACTTTGATTACATAATTATGAGGACTAATTCGCAGGCTGAGTTGGAGGCTGTAGTCCATAGTGTGTTGAGTAGAGCAAGATAGTGTAATATCAAACTGAACATGTCCAAATTTCAGAATCATCTTTCTCGCATAAATTATGTAGAGGATGTGATCTCTGCTCAAGGCATTGGACCAGATAGCAAACATGTTGTTGCAATTTTGCGCATGACTAAGCCCACAAATAAGACAGAGCTGTGATATAATATGTGGGTCGATCCATTCCTTATCTAGTAAATATCCTTGCTCCTTCAAAAGTTCTAACGCACAACAGTGTGCCTTGACGGTGGTCGAATGAGCAAGAGCCAGTGGTAGCAGCTCTGAAGAAGCTCATCTCCCATGCACCTGTCCTAGGTGTCTATGATCCCAATCTGGAGCTGGTAATCCAAATTGATGCTTCCACTCTGGGAACAGGATGTTATGCTCTACAAAATTACATGCCAATTGGCATTGCTTCTAGGAGTTTAACTAGTTCTGAACACAAATTGACTCCCATTGAGCAATAATTTGAGCTGTAAAGTTTGCTTGTGAAAGGTTTCACGAATTCGCATATGCAAGGCCTGTCATAGTTCACAGTGACCACAAACCACTATTAGGTATTATGAAAAAAGAGTTGAATTCTCTTTCACCTCATCGTCAAAATATCTGTTCAAAGTTACTACGATACTCTGTTACTGTGGTTAAGGTTAACCGACCAGGTCATGAAATGTACATTGCAGACACACTGTCTCGAGCATCTTTGGAGACTACAGAAATAGCAAATGACTTACAATTGGCTGTGCACTCTCTTGTAACAAATCCTATGTCCGAGAGCAAGAAATAAGAGATGCGAGGAGCCGCTGCCAGTGATCCCCAACTGTGTGTTCTTGTGACTGTGTTGAGTGAAGTTTGGCCAGCTGATAAAACCTTGCTGCCTGACATTTGTAAACTGTTCTTGAAGCTCACTAACGTGTTGGAAGTCGTAGATGGATTGATTTGGGTATCAGTAAGTGCGAAGCCAGGGCAAGGGAATTTTTATACAGGCCAAAAATGTGTGACGATATAGAAAGGGTTGTGAGTAGTTGTTAAGTATGCCAGACTTATCAGAGGATTAATGTAAAAGAGCCACTGTTCCCTCATGCAGTCCCAGATAGGCCTTGTGCCCAGCTAGGCGCTGACATATTGGGTTTGCAGATAAAAGTTTCTTGGTCATTGTTGACTATTTTTCAATGTGGGTGGAGGTAAAACTTTTGGGATCAAAATCATCAGGGGAAGTTGTAAGGAAGTTCGAAGAGATGTTTGCTACCTTTGGTAGCCCATACTTAATAATTTCCGACAATGTACTGTTCAACAGTCATGAATTCAGGCAGTTTGCGAGTACTGGAATTTTAAAGTTCAAACCACCAGTTCACATTTTCCATAAGCGAATGGACTAGCTGAAAAGGCACTAGGCATTGTTAAGTGCATGTTATGTAAAGTGACAAGGAGTAAAATTCCCTTGTCACTGGCACTTGTTGGGTACATAAATACCCCAATAGCTGGAATTGGACTACCCCCCAGCTCAAATGTTGCCACATTGGCATTTTAAGTCAAAAATTCCCACTCTTTTCAACCACTCAAAACCTCGCATTTATGCAGATGTACCTGCTATGCTAAAAGCTCGTCAGGACAGCCAGAAGTATTATTTTGATAAAACAACGAAGTCCCTTCTTGATCTCTGGCCAGGTCAATCAGTCAGAGCTCTGCAGGAAAATAAGTGGGTCCCAGCAACAGTTCTCAATACGTATGATGCACCACGATCTTACTTGCTCAAAACACTTAATGGCACAATCTATCGGAGAAACAGAAAACATCTGAGGGCTGGTCCTAAGAGTTCTGTTAATAATGACCGATTGGGTAAGGAAACTGTAAACAAACAGCACAGTGAAACAGGGTTGGTGGGGAATGACTCTGACCTGACAGCTAGTGGTGCTGATCAGGTACTACGAGGTGGCTTATTACCCACATTAAGGCCAAGTATGGTCATTAAGAGGCCTCAGTATTTTGACATGTTCATGGGAACGATTGGTTGCATAAAGGTTATTAGGTAAGCGGAAAACTATGATAATGGGCACCAGCTTGTCGGATGGCTCGGACTAACACGAGACTGTTAACACAAAAATTTGACGGAAAATATTGGTCGTGAGGCCGCGACGAAACCCTGTCGTGTGATGGCCTGTCGGTGAAGGGGATAAGGTGAATGGTGTTGACAATGTTTTTGCATTCTGCAGCAGGCAACGTCCCACGTGGCTACAGAACGCTTACAATTTCCATGCACACCTGGTAGTACACTTTATTAGAAATGAGAATAACATCACAAGTGTTACTACACATGAACGATAATGCTGGATGTTGACAGATTTAGGCGTCACCTTAAAACTCCCCCATGAAGCAGGTACATAAAGAATAAAAAAACAGACTTCGGGAAACAGTACAGTGTTTATTCGATACGCAGAAGCTGAATAGTGAATTCTGCAGCTTAAGCGGGCTCAGGCCTATAAACACCTGCTAGCTGGTACTGAAAACTCAGGCATATGGTACGAGGTGACAAAGACACTGGAGGCGATAAAGGCCGTGTCCCAACTCGCTGAAAGAGTACTCTCTTGTCCACTCTTGACGTCACAGAGGGTACTTTCTACTGTCCCAGCTCAAAGGGAGAGTGTGCAATAGGAGAGTGAACGAGAGTGAGCGATGATGTTCCCTCGCAGCTCTCTCTCGCACCCTCTGTGGCAGCCATATTGCTTTAAGGTTAAACAATTTGTTTTGTGTTAGGTAAGAATTATTTTTACTCATTGTTCGTTGTTTTAACCCGCAGTTCTTGTATTTAATAAATATATTATAGTAGATAATAACAATAACCTACATTAAATATATCGTAGTTGTTACAAATTCCCGATTTATCATCCCGTTTACTTTCGTGGCATTGAGAGTAAACTATACAGCCACTGCGATTTATTAAAAACACTGAAAATTAAATGAAATAAATCGAGATTCAAAAACATGTACCATACAGAAAAATTAATGATACCGAGTACAATGCTATATTTATACAGACACTGTTGTTATGTATGTTTAATGTTCTCAATGGTATCAATATATCGTGTAATTTTAACAGCAGTGAAGTCATTCAATGTTTCTTTATTTATTTTAAGTTATTTTGGAGGCATGTATCTAAATTAATTAGTTACCAGTGTAGATTATGTATTTATATACTTACAATTACTGCCGATAGAATGCAGTGTGCTGAGTGCATAATGCGAGAGAAGACGTCCCAATTCAAATAAAGTGAGCCAGAGTGGCCGAGAGGGAGAGTGGGTAGAGAGAGTGTACACACTCTTGAATTGAGACACAGCCTAAAGTGTGGAGGGCGGAGTCTTCCACAAGAACGGCATATCTCGGAGGCACAAGCAAAAGCATGGTAACGTCCCGTTAACGTCGCACACCAAAAAGTGTAACATCCCAGAAACTTTGCAAAACATTGCAGTGACATCCTAGCAAGGAAGCGGGGATGTATATTTGTCCGCTTTTTGTAACATCGCTTGGCAACCTCGCTGCAATGTTGCTGGGATCTCACTGCGACATTTTGCAACATTTCTGGGAGGTTACACTTTTTGGTGCGCGACGTTGCTGCGACGTTAATGGAACATTACCGTGCAGTAAGGGGTATGCGTTTGAACATGGCACAAATGTAGACTAAGAGTGATTCACAAGTGCACATATTTGTTATCATTACTTTTGAACATAGTTTGATAAAGCGTAGTCCGTAAAATTTTCTTCTATGGACTGGAAATCAAGCAAGAAAATTAGGTAAATTCGCCTAACTGAAATTATAACCTATGAATGTGTGTATGCCACAAATATAAATTACAATAAGCAAAATTACTCATGTTGTGAAGATTTTGTCATTTTAAATCAATTCACTACTTACCAACACAATGCTTTCTCAACACTGTACAATTTCAAATTTATTATTATTTAGTTGTTTCCCCATTTTCGCGAGCAAAGACAAGCACCACCATTATCTATTAGAGGATTACCTCCAAGTATGTCAGTACCACGGCCGTAGAAGAACAGGTCTGGACACTCGCCTGGATATTTGTCCCCCTTGTTGTTTGGCTGTAGTTCACCAAGTTACCGAGAATATTGTGTTTTATTGGCGCTGAAGTTACGGCGGTCGGACTAAACTCCGCCCACTTCCTTTCCGCTAAGATAAACATCTTATCAAAACATATTTTTTTTATCAATTTATGAAATACTTTCTTCGCTCACAAATTTAAGAAAAGGCTCCAGCAATCTTTATTTACTTTATAATTTAACAATGGAAAAAATTGGACGGAGTTTGAGTCCGACCGCCTGGAAAACAGCGCCAAAAAGTACGACATTATCGGTAACTTGACGAACTACAGCCAAACAACAAGGGGGTCAAGCAAAAGGCGAGTGTCCAGACCTGTTCTTCTACGACTGTGGTCAGTACTGTTTTACTTAACAGTCATTCACATAATTTAAATATTTTTGAGACTTTAGAAATTTGTTCAATTTACAGTAATTATGGAGAATAATTTTTAAGAATAATTATTAGCACATTTGAAAGAAAGAAATTGTAATAACATCGTATAGATTCTCATATGACTAAAAAGTAACACAAAGGTTTCTCTGCGATGTTGCATGTCCGTTACAAAGGCCAGTGTTGCATGGCAAAGGCACTGGGACATTACAGTATGACTTCTGTAGAGTGTAACCAAAATGCGACATTGCGATGTCGTTGCGACGTTTCCGTGACCAAGTGCGGTGTACGGGAAGTTAAGCTATGGAAAATACCTGGATGACTGGTGTAAAAGTTGATGTCCCCCGAGATCGCGACACTCCCGATGCTCATGTAAGTTCACAAGGCCCGCTGGAAGCAGGGGCGGATCCAGAATGGAATTGAAGGGGTTTGGGGATATATTTTTGCTTGCACTGGTTGGCCGATTTAAAATTGGGGGGGGGGGGGGAATTTTGATTTTAAGATGCAAAATGATGAACTTAAAGGATATTTTTAACATTAATGTTTGTCACACAACGGACACAAATTGGAACATTTTTAAAGAGTTTACAGTCAGTTTCTTAGAATAAATAGCAAAGTTCGTAACACCTACGGCATTTTCAGTACTTTGAATAACAAGTATAACATTTATAAAACAAGGTTGTGCTCTTGGGGGAGGGGGGAAATTTCTCCAACACCCCCCTCCCCTTGTATTCGACACTGGCTGGAAGAAGACTGAATTATCCACCGGCATCCGCTCAGCGCATAAGCTGGCCGGAAGTCGGGGAAGGGAATTCGAAATTCCCTAAAAGTGAGGGATTAAATGATCACAAGGATAAACATGCGTTTATCAAGGCACTTTTACATAGGGGCAATCTACGTTTTTCTAATGAAGAGTGAGGAATTGATGCTGTTACCCAATCAAATTTTTATAGATGTAAGATTTCCACATTGCAGAGCACTAGCAGTTAATTAGATGATTATTCTCAAATGATTTATATGATTTATGATCTTTTAAATATAAATAAAAGCACTTTAATCTTACATCGATTTTTGCAGGCTGCGGAGGGTGACTTTCGGATTCTTTTGTCAACTGTGAGTATAAATATTAATTAAAATGCCCCATGGATATTTATTATTCGGAATTTATCGTAAGTAAATTTCTTTGTTTAGAGCTGCCATGAAAAATATTTTTGTAATGTCCCGAAGTCACCCTTGCTTACGGTGTGTGTGTGTGAGTGTGTGCATGGCGAAACTATAATTTATGTAAGAGGGGGGTTTAACATGAGGATTATATAATGAACACCGACCCCCACTCATTTTAAAGCGTGGGATCCAGGGTCTTTCCTTGGGAAAATTTGGAATTTAAGGGGCAAAATAGTGCTATTTTAGCAGTTTTCTCGTAACAAAACGTTGAATATTATACTAATCAAAAATATTTTTTCTCTTTTAAAATAACATTTTTAAATTTTTTTTGCGGCTA
>PNEQ01121390.1:0-25470 GCA_003012365.1 Medauroidea extradentata | reverse complement strand
TGCCTATTAAAAAATACAATTTCACAAAGTTTTATTAATTACTATAAAATATTTAGTTAATGTTTATGTGAGTAGTGTTGCCATCTTGCATTTGCGTTGATGGGCTATAGGACCGAAAAGGGAGGCTAACGAAGGCCCGAACATTGCCGAAGTTTCAGCGAGCTGTAACGAAGAACCTCTTAGAATACGAATTTTTCATGCTCGAAGATTTTGTTCGTTATATAAGGATTCGAAAAGTAACGAATTCGTTATGGAAACGAATAACTTGGAATAAGCCCCCAGGTTTCCCTCCACTTTCCATAGACGAACATCACAGAACCATGGAGGTATTAATACCTCCATGCACAGAACCATGGAGGTAAGAAGTTACTATCTTTGCCAGGCAAGATTTTGAAGTCAGTGGCTCTTGCTGCCACGCCCACTTTGGAGACCAAAACATCGGTTTCTAGCATTATGTGTATACGTTAAAATTTTGTAAAATTTCGTAGAAGTTGAACAATATGTGTGCAGAAACTTGCAAGTCATCAAGAAAAACTATTGGATCACGTATCATGGACATGTTTACGACTGATATCGGCAAACTAATTGCTTAAAAACAATAATCAAAAGTATTGCCGTGGCAACACTATAACTTCTGTATGAAAGTGTTATTAGGTATAATCGTGTGAAAGCATGCAAAAGTGCTTTAAAATTAATCTTAGTGCTTTTTACGTAGTAATTTACAGGCATTGACTAAAGAAAAAAAACAACCGATCTGTGACTAGTGTTTATTCACGGCTAGGCCTAGGTAATAAATAATTTCGCTATTTCTAGGTTCTCTATACTCTTATTGGAGTGGAGTACTTAAGATTCTTGTTAATATAAATTTAAAATTTTAATATGTTTATAAAATACGGTGGTACAAATCTCGGTAAAACAATTTACACTTAATTTTCTACAGGATAAATAAACAGGTTGACAGGTCATTAAATCTTATCACGGCATAGCTGATGCTGGGTTCAGCCTGCTATTGAACCTAATTGATTTACATGAATTATTATACTTAATAAAATTATCCCGGTCATTGAAGTGAAACATCAGAGTTGCAAGTTTGTTAAAACTGCCTAAAACCAACCAATTCTGTCAAGTGCTTGAGGACCAGTCTAAATGAGCACAGTAACCAGATATATCAGGAATAGGAAAATAAAAACAGTAGCTCATAGCTGGTAAATGTCATATATAAATTATAAAGGAAATGGGTTGCAAACCATTGAGAGAGGGGAGAAAAATTGAAAGACTGGTCAGGATGTACAGGGTGGTGAATGGAGAGGGTGGGTGGGGAAGGTTGGCCTGCTAGTTGCGTAAGGGAACATTTAAGGGGAGGGGAACCAATAGTAAGAAGATTCAGGGGGTTTGGAGAAGGACTGAGAGGGGTAAACAAACAATGCTTGTGAGAACAGTACGGGAGTGGAATGGCCTGCGGGAGGAGTTGGTGACCGTGAAGGGGGCTGGGAGGTTGAGAAGAGGTCTGGAGGGTTTGTAGTGTAGGGATAGAGCAGAGTTCACTCGCCACCGGGCGGTAGCCCAATTGCGAGGTTAAACATTATTATTATTATATGTATTAAGTTCTAATAAAGTGACTGCAATTACATAAGTAAAGTTATCTGTAAGTGAAAAATGTAGTAGATAGGTAAAATGGACTTTGAAAATGGATATAGTTAATTGTGTGGTGGCAGACGATCAATAAGCTCAAAACAGCTAATGCTCTACCCTGAAACGGGGTGGGTAGGTGACCGAGTCCTTCACACTTTGAGTAATATAGGTGTGCAGGTAAGTTCTTAAGGCTTTTCATACTGTTTTATGTTTAAAGAATCCTTATAATCCAGAAATTCATTATTTTTAAATACGTATGTCTATTTAATACACCAAGTATCATAAGGATGGGTAAGTGGTTTCTTGTCATTCTTGCTGTACATTTACAAGAGTTTAGCTGAATTCTTGAATTGCAGTACAGTTGTTTAAGACATACAAATGCCCATATATGTAGGGTAATTTAACTAGGAACTTTAACTAATGAATGCTGTGATATGACAATGCACATGTTGAGGATATGGTAAGATTGAGAGACACTTCAATAGAAACTGAACACACACATAATTCTTTATTGGCATTTTCCGTCAGCGTAGACTAGTCAGAATTGTTCCAAACAAACACCATTAACACAAATCACTTTATATTATATACAGGGATTTTTTCTAGGAGAATAGGTGGTGGAACTCATAAGGAATACATGAAAATAATATACCTGCAAAAAAGTTAAGTATAGCGTACACCTGAATGCAACTTTTTTTAAACCAAAAAAGGTGCCAGAACTAAGTTCCTGCCACTTGTACGGTCTTACCATTTGAGACGTAGAAGTACAAGTCGAGGTGCTTGTCCGAACTGTGTCCATAAAATTGACCTTGTATGCTGTTTTACCAAAAAGTAATCTGTAAATATTTTACTGTGTTATAATTACCTCTGTGTACTTTATTTATCTCGTAACACTACTCCGCTATCTTATATTATTTTGAGTGACTACTCGTATCACACTTTAAAATAAAATAGCCTGTCAAAGCCTTGACTTTTATAAAATTTTGTGGCATTATGCAAAAATTATTAATGTGCAAATGGAGGAGGATGGAAGGTATAACTGATATACAAGAGGTAGGCTATATATTTGGTGAACATAATTATGTTCTAACCAGTGACGTAACCAGGATTTGTGTTGGGAGGGAATATGTTATTTCAGGGGATATTGTAATGTACACTGAGTAAGTACCATTTCAAAGTGGGGTTCTAGGGTCCCCCAGGAAAATATTTTATTTCAAGGTGCAAAGTACTGCTATTTTTTTAGTCCTAGCAAGTAAATGAAAGACCTAATTGTACACAATATCATTACCCTACAGAGTCCACAATTCATTCTTTTAAAGACGAGCCAATTTGCCCTAGTTTGTCAATATTTTACAGTACACATTCCAGCAGCGTGTGCGTGCACACACACACAAATTTACATGTTATTTTTAACAAATTTCAAAAAAACTTAAAAGTACAACCTTAAGGTCAATGATAAACTTAATTTTTTAGTATTTTCCTCGCTGCAACCTTTTTCCTGATACATATAAACTATTTTGTCACGATATTCTCTAAATAACTGTCTACTACTCCTTTCAATATGATTAGATAAGAAACAGTCATAGATGCTAGAAGATAAAAAATAAGGCAATTCTTCTTATGTTCCAGCAAATGTAGGATAATATGGAAGTAATTTATTATTTAACTATGCAAGAAGATGCAGTAGACTATTGTTTAGAGCATGAAAGATCAATGTCGATACGCATCCTACAAGTACTGTAGTGGAGAAAACAGCGGAAATTGAAGTCAGTTGCGCACCATCTTTAACATACAACACAGAACCTTTTTACAATATGATAGGAACAGCACCTTGCATTGCAAAATTTTTTTACATGAAGACTGGCATTTTAAAGGTATTGTTGTGAATTATCAATGTCATACATGATTTTTTCAATTGAATCAAAATATTGTCACATTCTAAAAAATTACAAAATTTGCACCCCTACACACATTCTCAATCCGTCCAGGCTATAAACAACACAGAAAAATGTCATCACATATTACACAATGTACATTTCGTAGTTCCTTCAATCAATTTGGTACAAGATAGTATACATAAAAACTTCACAATTTACAGTAACTGTGTTAGTGTTTTATGAAGAACAATGTGCAAAAGTATTACACTAGAAAATTCATACTGTCTATCCCATGTAAGAATTCCATGTTTTGACAGCCGATGCTACCAATATTTTTAACACGTGCCAGACACGTAGCAATAGTATAAAACAACAGGATGTGACTGTATGACCCGATGAAGTAGTAGTGGCAGCCCTGATCAACAAATCGGTTAACTTTCATCGCCGACGTTGAAAGTAGTGTGTATTATACGTGAAAAATAAGAATGCATTTTGGAGGAAACGTAATATAATAACACTGCTTCGTATCCAGCATTAGTCAATTAACTACTTTACTCTATTCAAATAGCGCAATTTTATAAACTAATTTACAAACAACTGCACCGTTATCAGTCGACCTGTAACCAAAACAAAACACGGCCATTTGCGAATGTGAAACGTTACTGCGTTTGCGTGTGTTTGAGATTCTTATAATGTGTTACTTTATTATTCTGTGCATATATGTAATACGTTGTAATGTGGGGATTATAAAACCCAGCCTGTAACCGCCAATGGTATATTATGACGTCCAGCAACCAAAACAAAGAGTGGCTATTTGCGTTGTGAATGTTTGAGGCTGAGCTTCTCATGTGTTCGTGTTCATTTGAGATTCTTGTACGGTGTTATTTTCATATTTTGTGCATGTATGTAATCGTAATATGTATATTGCAATGCAGGAATTAAAATACGTGGCTTGTAATCGCCAACGACAACGGGATATTAAGACGTGATTCAGAAGACAAGAACTTCAGCTGGCATGTCTACAAAAACAGTCCTACATAAAATTAAAAAAAATGTTACCTAACTTTTATTTTAACAGAATTTGTGGGTAACACCTACGGTTCTTGTTGTAGTCTAATGTGTAAATATTCTTTTTCAATGCGCTGACTCAATAACTTATTTATGAAAGAAAAAGTCTTTTTTTTGTTTTTGTTTTAAGCAAGGAAGTGGTTAATATAAAGTCCACGTGAGATTTTGTGCTTACCGTCAGCTGCAAAAATTTAGGCCTACATGTTACCAAAAGAAACGGCCAGAAGACGTACGCCTATATATTTCCCGGTCATTAAAGTGTACTGGTTTGATGACATGTGTTAACTAATCAACAAAATATTTAAACCTGATCTGGGCAATTAGGTCTACCCATGTTTGTTTATTACTTACGCTTTTTGTTGATTTATTATTTCTGTTTAGGTTGTGAGAGCACAAATTTTTGCTATATAGCCTACAATAGTCACATGACTATAATAGGCTAACACTGATATTTCAAAGGTAGGCCTGCCACAAAAGGTAAGTTTGTTTAATAGTCTACAACTGGAAACTTAAACTGGGCCTATACGGCTTTATGATCTGATAGTACAGAACCAAATTAAAGGCAACATGAAAAAAAAATTTTAATAATTCTTGCATGAATTATTTTATTTATTATTAAAGTTTAAATATGTTTGCTTGCAGTCATAAGCTCTTGCAACTTCAGTTTGCAGTAACCAAATAAACTACTATTATTTAATCTTTTTAGATGTCAGGTAGAAAACAAAGTTGCCCATACATGTTTGCTTATTTTTGGTAACGCCATTAAATGGTACAATTTTGATCAAACCTAAAAATATATACAAAAAAAGTTTTGTATTAATCTAATATCTGTAGAGTAGGCTATCCATTGCTGTAATATGAAATAATTCCATTAACATTGTCCACCTAACCCTAGTAAGATTAATGTACAACTAGTATTGAAAATAAATTATTTGTCTGAGATCTAAAAAAATAATCTCAAGAAAATCACAATATACTTTGGATGTTATTGCAATCGTAATATACCTTAACGGTTGATATGTTTTGGTTGTCAGTTGGAAAGCACATGGTGGTGGAAGGATGCATAGTGTTTTTGTTTACATTGTCCTATTTTTTTATGATCTGTCAAATAATGGAATTCTTATACAGTATGGACAATAGACTGATATGTTAAATGAACTGTACATGACCTAGCACTTAGTGTTTGCATGGAGACATTATACGAGACTACAAGAGGCATGCATACATATAGCTAAGTATTCTAAACTATATCCTCCTGAGTGCAAGACCAGTGTCTTAGTGTTATGCTACCAAATTTGGTAGGAAAATGTCCAACAAGTAATTTTGTCAAGGGGTACATAAAGCTGACAAAATCATTTAACACATCTACACCAAAATTTCTGTTGCAGCAACTGGCAGAATATTGCCAAAAACATGAAATGAGCAAATTTTATTATAGGTATCAAATAGTTAATTTGGTGTAAATTTGTTGCATGTTCACTGACCTTTGAAAAGAACTGTCTTAGTGCATAAGTTCCTAACTGAGCCACTTGTCTGAACAACATTTTTTGCAAAGTAATTAAATCTAATATTTACATATTTCTCTGAAACAGCCTTTGTCAAATAAATTACATGATTGTTGAGTGGTGACGTATCATGCATATCATGCATATGTTGACTCAATGAAGAAAACAGATTTTTTCCCAAAAAATACTTCAGAACACTGCTGGAAATACTAGTTGTCTTAAAATCTATCATGCTTTTGCTGGAACCTGATTTGAATGCAACCCTAAAAAACTGTTCACTTTTCTTGCAAATACTGTGCACGTCCTTAGATGGATATGTCAGACCACCTCTGCTTGTTTTTTAAATAAGTGAATTTTCGTCACATTCATCGGGTGGGCATGTCAGTGCACCTACACACATTTCACAAATTAAACATTTACTGAGTGCTCGCACTACATAACCAGCAATGTACTCAACAATTCTCTCAGTACACAAACTCAATTGACTAGGCTGAGGCAAGTATGCATGATCACTAAGATGAGTGGTCACACCTTCCTGATATTCATAGTCATCTAGCAGGCGAAATCATTTAACAACTGGACAGTAGTAGCTGTAGATGAAGCTGTAAGAATGCTAAGATCTTCTAAAGGAAAGCAATTGCCGGTTGTTGCACCTCTTATCTCAGAATTGATCAGCAATTTCTTGTACGCAGCTTGAAATTGTCTGGCTGTTGGATTGTTGTTACATCCTCCGTGGAACCTCACTGCAGAAAAAAACAGTTCAATATGATCTTGACTTATTTTGTAAAGTGGCAAATATTTCAAAATAGGGCAGCTGATATTCACTAGTTCGTTGTACAAAAATTTCAAACTATTAATACAGATGAGAAAACCTAAAAATCCAGTTTTTCTGCAAGAATTCAAGATGGTGGGTCCATTCCTTATGGCTTTCAAGGTAGCAATATAATGAAATGATTCTTCTAAGAAAGACAATATATCATTTTCGTTTCTTGGATTCAAGGGTTTCTTAGTACCAAACTGTTTGAAACTTCGAGAATTCATAACGTCGAATAGCTTATTCATTATTCGAATAAACTGTACGGTAGCTTCTGACCCTTTGAATTGGGGTAGATGCAAATTCTTGTCACAGTATTCAATAGCATCTGCCACTGAATCACTAAACAGTTGTGCGGCTAGACGCACTTTCATTTTCTGTTTGTGATATTTTATGTGCGTGGCTTTCAGTTTATTTGCCAAATGCAAACCTTCTCCTTCTTGCAGTCTTTGTAGTTCAACAATAAAACGCCACTCAATCATTTCACCATTGTTATTAAATATCACAAATTTTTCACCAAGAGCATTTCTGATTAATTTTAGCATGTGGCATGGATCCAAGAATACTGCTATTTCTCTTTGACCATTAGGATGAGGAAATGTAGTTTTCAGTTGACTTATATCAAAACGACACCCAAGTTGTGTAGCCATATTGAAGTTTGCAGCTAAACCATCAAAAGTCAGTGAAACAATGACAATCCCAGTTTCATGCAGCTGCTGTAGACACTGTAGAACCAAATTTGCACGCTGCTCTGAATTTAATCCATCAATCAAAAAATACCCTACAGGTATTTTCCAACTACCATTTACAGCCACAACTAAGAACACCAATGCTTCCTTTGCTACAGGAAGACAATCATCTTCCAGATCTACCCCTGAAGTAGCATAGCCATGAAATTTTGAACCATCCCATTCTACGTGCTTTCTAATCGCCATTTCATCGACGATTAAAGAACATATCACAGGATGTTTGCTGTTAGCAGCCATACTCGATAGTGCATTTAAGGCTTCAGATGTGAATCCAGGAGAACCATCAATTTTCCGGTACCACTGGGATATGGTTCTTGGGTGTGGCAAACATGTTCTAAAAACCTTACGTACATACCTATAAGCTCTTGGAGAAAGGTAGTGCAAGGTCAAAGCAAAGGCTTTCAACTCTGTCGAGTATTTCTTTGGTTGCTTAATGTCTGTAACTTTAGATAATTGACGTGTAAGAAATTCCTTATTTGGTCCTGCAACTTTTCCAAGAACTTCAAGCATGTCATTGTCTAGCAGTATTTTTTTCCTCAATGTTTCAATGATGGAATTCAGATCAGCAACTTTCTTTTTCAGACGTCGGGACTTTTGCTGCAATACCTTGATTTTCTTGCGGTGTTTCACCTTGAGATCTTGAAGCTTACGTTTGTAAAATTCTTTGTTTGGAGACTTGGTGAAGGATGGATTCTGTGTGCAGGGTAAATTCTCAGAGCACTCTGATGATTGCGGCTGAATTGGTGCAGATGGTATCTGCAGCCTTCCTGTAGGCTCCTTTCTGGGCTGTTTTGTCTGTTACAAGCCAACAAACACAGTATTTTATGATGAAACACTGCTTACAATCTTTAAAATTTACTAACTACACATTACTATGTACTGCTAAAGATATTGCTAACAAATAAAATAAGTACATGCCATATGTGGATAAAATAAAAAAATGGTAGCTCTTGACAGGTCTTGAGAGCCGACAAATGGTGACATGTTGTAAGCATGAATTGGTGCTGCGAATTAAAAAAAAAGTAGTGGAGGAAATGGGAGATACCGAGAATAATAACATCTCTCGCAATTCGACTACTACCCAGTGGCAAATTCATTTCTCCATCCACCGAAACCTCTCCTGATCTTTCCAACCTTCTTCACAGTCACCAACACAGTCTGCAACACATTCCACTGTCTCGCTTATCCTACCAACACAGACTGCATGCCCCACTCTATTCTCCTCCCTACCCTTTGAATCTTTACATTGTTGTTTTCTCTTTCCTAGTAACCTCCCTTAATCAGCCAACAACTCAAACTCTTCTATCCTTCCTGTTCAATAACCATCCTGTACATCCTGAATAGTATTTATATTCTCCTCCTACTCTTCAGTGACATCCATTTAATTTCTTACATCATAACTGATAACCTGTAATTTTTTCTTTGCCTTCTCCCATCCTCCACAAGCTGCCTATTTCACTTTCTGTTCACCCATCTAACTGCCCTTCTCTGTACCTTGAAACTTCCACTGCTTTCAAATATAAGTTCCATACTACAACAATTGCCTAATCATTGTGAAGTATAGACTATCCTTCACATCACAGTGAACTGCCTTAAGTGTCCGTCCTAATAGTTCTCCCCTGCACAACCACTCTCTCTACATGCTAAGGTCCCCTTACAGTCCCATAGGTACTTATATATTCTGTTGCTTCTTGTTTGTCATGCTCATTCCCTCCTACAAGTGCTCCTGATAGTCACGCTTTTCCTTGTAATTGACGCTATGCAAGTTTTACTTAAATTAATTTCCATTTTGTACTCCTCAGTCCGTGTTTTAATGGCAGAATTCCCAAACATGAAAATGAAGTATCATACCTGTGAGTATCAAACCTGGGTTATCTTGGTTAGAGGCAAGCATTCTAACAACTTGATGACTGTGGCCCCCATATGGGCAAGAGATATAGGCTGCGTTTAATAGCTATGTTTAGTTCCTATCGTGGTGGTACATACAGCCACGTTAACCTTTATATTAAATTTTTATTTGTGCGCTGGTCAGCAATGAGCGTCCTCTTATCTCAGGGGTCTTAAGTGGGTCCGTAAAAACGACTAGAAAGTAATGAATTTAGTCCAAGATTTCACACTTTTTAAACTAAACGTTTTATTATTTTTCTTTCTTTTCTTATCACAGCTCAACTATTTAACAGCAAATAAAAAAAAACAAATCAGCGGACGACACGCCACCTTAGAACACTCCTCGGATACCGATATTTCACTTGGCTTGTAATTCAGAAAAAACTCCGCTCCCGTCAGGATGCACGCCCTACACCATCTTCGCGGTCCCGCGGCCAAGCCCTCTCTGCCGTCCAAACCGCCTGCCTCCCCTGTTTACGATCACGTTCCCGGGGAATGTTCTAGAAGGTTCTAGCATGATCTCATATAAACATCTATTTTGTCTAAATTCAACTGCAAAGGATATAAAAGAAATTTTTTAACATAGAAAAATTCAGTAATTTACTCTGATTACTATGGTATAGCATACTGCCTAGTTTAACAATTAAAATTATTAAAATAAATATAAAACTAAATTCGCGCCGAAGCACCAGGAAGTTAAAGATTCATACACTCCACGTCCTTTGCCGTTTTCTTGGAACTTGCTGTCTTTGTCCTCCCCCACCCAGCTTCTCCCATGCGCCGGCCAGGCAGCCTGCTAATCCTTGCTCACTCCTCAAAAAGGCGAGGGCTTGATTTTAGTGATGGGAAATGTAGTTCGTTTGGCAGACCTAGGTCGTTCAGAACTATTCACACAAGTGGACTGTTCTTTGGATGCAGTTCATTTGAACTATATAGTTCACCATCTGAAAAAGTTCAAGTCGAGATGGGGATTTGTACATATGTTGTCATAAATCACACATGCAACGTTCAGACGTGTATTTAATGGTTTTTAATGCTTTTGTCATAATTGTTATACAGCATATGTTTCGAACTATAACCTTTATTGTGCCATCATGGATTGCCGATATCTATTCTGTTCTAACACAACTTCAAAATATAGGTGGTGGCGTGTCATTTATCTAAAAAAATATATTTAAGTTACTATTTGTTTTATGTATATTAAAAACATCAAAGAAAAAAAAGGAAGTTGATATGTTCAGTTGACAAGTCGCGGAACTGCGGAAGTGTGGAACACAAAACGAACGACGCGAACTGCTTCGTTCCGCGAACTAAATAGTTCGACGACAGACGCGAACTGTGCTTCGTTCCTCGAACTAGATAGTTCGACGAACGACGCGAACTGCTTCGTTCCGCGAACTATATAGTTCGACGACAGACGCGAACTGAGCTTCGTTCCATCGAACTAGATAGATCGACGAAAGATGCGAACTGCTTCGTTCCTCGAACTATATAGTTCGACCGATCTATAGGTTTTAGTACCTAGGAAGTTCGCCGTCACGATACAGGTCCTCGCGTTTTCCCCTCTCAGTCATTAATTGCCTGTATTCTGTGCTAAAAAAAATTACTTATATTTCTAGACTCTTCGTAGTTAGTATAATCAATATAATCCCTAAATCCTTACATATGTATACGTGGTTTGTAACAAATTGAGAACTTCTGAAGACCATCTTCTCTACGATAATATTTTTAAAATATTATATATTGTGACTTCAGAAGTTCATTGTTCAATATAGTGTAGTCTACGAAATCTGATTGTTAATAAAATGCATTTGTTTAAGTTTAAAAGTGACAGGAAACTATAAATAATCTCTTAAAACAAAAAAAAAAGTAACTATAGGGTTTCAAAAGTGCTCATTTTATCCCTGAACACGTATATGTGCGTCGTACATACATTGAGTGTGGCAAAACAACTGCGTATAACATAATTAACTTTTACTAAATAACAAACCCTGTTATGCACGGCAGCATAATATTGTTACAACACGACTCAGAAAATAACTGGCCCAGTGCCGGTAACGAAATATAGGTGGGCAGCAAGTCGTTTTTCTTTAAACATATTTTAAGTTACTATTATTCCAATCTTAGCAAACACTCACCGAAAAAAAAATAGGTTTTCACCTTCCAAAACTTCTCGACTCGTATTTCTTCACAGCAACATGAAATATACATGAAAGTTGTTTCAAAACATACCTTTTAGTGCAATATATTTTTAAATAATGTGTGATTTTTTTTTTTTAAGAAGTTAAATTTAAGTTACTGTGCCTATTTTCACGTGTTCACGAAAACTTGTGTAGTGCATTGCCACCAATAAGAACAGAAGCGGTGATTTTCTCTCTTATTTGGTTTTTATGTATGTTTTTGTAACTGTATTTTAGATTTTCATGCATTAGCTACTTTTTAAACTGTGTATTTTCTCCTTTCGCCATATAATTTAATGCCAATTTAGCTATGGTTATTATTATTGTTACTTGCTCTTTACATTGTAGTGAAAAATGAAAATGTTCTTGGCCTATAACAAATAGGGCTTCGTTATTTTCAAACGACAGGTCACGGGACAGAAAGGCACGACACGACAATAACGTGGAACTGTCTCTGTCCTCTAACGATATAGTTCGCGGACCTGCCTCGAACGATATAGTTCGCCGACCTGCCTCGAACGATGTAGTTCGAATACCGATGCAGTTCGCGATACATTTCATTGTTCTCATCTTTCAGTCACCCTCTCCTCCACTGATCCTGTGCACTGATCCAGCGTAAGGGGATATGGGTGAAGAAATTTAAGAGGCGAATACCGTCTCGAACTATGCCTTGGGTTGGAGAGGGGAGACTAAATGTGCATGCGCGGATGAGCACGCTATACAGCACAGCTGCAGTAAACGGAGGGGATTGAATAAGCGAAGGCGCAGGCTGTCTTCCAGCCAGTCGCAAGAACAGTTCTTTTCCGCCTGAACTACATAGTTCAGTAGTTCACTTATTGGAGCAGTTCGAAATGAACTGGTAGTTCACGAACTACCCATCACTACTTGATTTCACTAAGCATAACTTTTAAACACTTGCATTTACCACCAAACACCCAGAGAGCAAAGTGGTTTGAAATTAAATTCTGATTCAAATGAAACCAAACAAGGCTATGCTCCGATAAAATTCACCGTTCAAATTCCTGGACCTCTTACAGTAGTGCTCTTATGTTACACTGTGATTGGCTCGGGTTCCAAACTCTGAATCCCAGGCAGGCCTCTCGTGACTACCGCTACATGTCCCCTAGTATGACCAGTGGTAATGTCCTAGCAGGTACCCTGTTATCTTAGTTTGACACTCTACTTAGCTTACCAGAAAAATTTCCAACAGCTTATCTCAAATGGTATACAGGGCCAGGCACACCCCTAAACGTCACCAAAAGCCTGGAACTAGAGACTAAAAAAAAGAAACAATCTTTATATTGTGCTAGGTTGGCATTTTGCATCACACTATGAGGATGAAATAAAGTTAAGTTCAGCAAACGTAAACAACAGTATGTTACTGACATTTAATCTGTTAAGTTTCGTAAACACAAAACTGAACAAGGTGCTAAAATAATTATAGACTGTTAAGTTCAGTAATTTATTGACTCTATTAGATATATTTAATACAATTTTGTACTAAGATAATGGACAAACCATGTTTACATTATAAAATAGAGTAGCCTAAAGAGAATAAATCACAAAAAAATAAAAAATGGAAACTTAAGTATAGTAAATAGTATATTTTCATCACATTCAGAAGAATACTAATTCCAGTCCAGACACTGTCCATCCTGACTTTGGTTTTCAAAATCATGACCAATTCCTTCTCCAATTCCCTCAAACTGTTCAGTTGAGTGTTTTTGTCCCTAATGCCTTATGACGATGAGACATTAAGGGGCCCACCTACCAGGCTGTTCAACTGTGCTGCAGAGGGTTACAAATACACGTTTATTTGAAAAAGTATTATATGTACTTGTCCTCACTGTACCTGTCTAGGAAAATAAAAAAAAGTTCAGAGGAGTGTCATATTGTAATTTCAAAACATAACGCGAATTATAAATACTATTTCTAAGCATTCAAATATGGCTGAAAATGGCCTTTTTGTACAGCTGTATAAGAAAACCTATTGCTGAGATTTCTACGAAACTACTATAAGGAGCTACAATGAACTTTGGTACATACGTTCCAACAATAAAATAATAGTCATCGCTCAAGTCCCATAATTCCAGCGGTACAATGGTGAAACTGCATGCCAGTTTAGCACCCTGAGTATAGGGACGGGGTGACACTAAGCGCATGCATCTCAGTAGTTCTTATTGCTGCCCCACGTCTGAGCCTCCAACGCGCAAAACAGCTTTAGGCAGGCAGGCGGAGCCATTAAGCCCTCCTTACAACAATTTAGATAAAACATTTATAAGATGTTCTAAAAACTGAATACATTAACTCTCAAATGTCTGTGCACCATTAAAAAAAATAAGAAAGTGTACCAATAACAGCTTAAAAGTCTAGGAAAACTATTCTTCAAACATGGCAGTTTCAAACATGCAAAACAAAAGCTAAGATCTTGTTTAGCTAAAAAAAAGTTGAAATGGAATTAACTTACTGGCTGCAATATTTTTCATGGTAATTTCCTTTTATGTGACTTGGTAACATACTACACCTCAGAATCCGCCTGTAGCATGACTCCTAAGTATTTATACTCCGTGGCTTCCTCTACCTCCTGCCCATCCCACATGTATATATCTGTACTCACAACTGTCTTCTTCGTAAACCTAACCGACTTGGTCTTGCGCACATTAATTTTCATTTTGTTTTCCCTAGTCCACGACCACAGCTTATCAATATCAGCCTGCAACTTGTTTCCGCTGCCCACCTCTGAGTACAACACATTGTCATCTGCAAACAATCTAATTTTCCCTGAAATCCTGAAACCCATGTCATTCACCATAATGGTGAATAACAAAGGTCCCAACACACTTCCCTGTGGGACACCGGATGTAATCTCTCCCTCCTTTGACATAGCCCCACCCACTTTCACTCTCTGACTTCGTACCCTGAGAAAATCCCCAATCCATCTCATCAAATAATTGTCCTCTAGCAGATCATCTAACTTCTTCAACAACATCCCATGGGACACCCTGTCAAATCAAATAGGCCTACCTTCTCAAAGTCTATGAAACAGGCAATTACTTACTTACCCTCATCAACTGCCTGCACTATATCCTCTAACAAACTAGCCAACTGAGTCTCACTCGAATAAACCTTTCTAAAACCATGTTGGTACTCCTGAAGCCTATTCCTCTCATTCATGAAGTTGACTACGTACTGCACTACCAATCTCTCCATCACTTTTCCTGTACTCGATGTGAGGCTCACTGGCCTGTAGCTGCTGGGTCTCCCTTTATCCTCACCTTGCTTGTATATTGGTACGACTGATGCCTCTTTCCATTTCTGCGGCAACATTACCTCCTCTAATGATCTCCCAATAACAACACCAGATAACTAGCCAACTCTATCCCACCAAACGTAAGTGCTCCATTCCCAATTCCATTTGGCCCCACTGCCTTATTGCTCTTCAACCCCTTCAATATTAATACTATTTTCCTCGCACTGATTTCAAAATTACCCAACCCCATGTCATAGTTGATTGCCCTGTCACAATCCTCCTTAGCTTGAAACACTGGCATGCATAATACTGCAATTTATGGAAAAGCAGATACATTTTAAAGTTTGTAGATTTCCACTTGAACAGCATTTATCGTGAAAAACATTGCAGCGTACAGCACAACTTCAACTTTTCTCAACTGAACATATCATAGCTATTGACTGGCTTACATAAAATGGCCATTTCAGAAGAATCCTTTTGCTAGAAGTTTACTGTTTAATATAACAATGTAGCATAGAAATTGTTTAAAAATAAAACTTCAGTTTCAACTGTCAATCATAACATGTAAAAATTTTGATTTTGTACCGTAAAATGACTTACGGCACAAATTAATTTCTGCTTTAGATTCACACAATACGGATGGACGTTACACACAATAAAGCCTAAACCTGAAAAAAAAAAAGCATTGTAATTTAAACATACACTTTGATAATATGCTGGAAATGATGGGAAAACAGTAGGAACGGCTTCATTTTTAAGCTGCACCCTGTTCATGGACTTGTCCAAACAGCTTTCCGAAAAATGTGCAGAACATAGCCTGCTGTACTGGGTAGGCAGCCAATTTTTCCTCTTAACTGCAGCAATCCAAACTTGTCTGAGCTCTTCATTTTGAGGAAATCTGGATCATAGAAACAAAATTCCAGTCAATATTGGCTGAAGTTGCAAGTATAATCTAGGGCTTAGGGTCTACATAATTAGCTTTAAGTAGGTATACTACAGTTCTTTGATACTGAGCCCTTGTAATATATTGCAGAAGCAAGTGTTATCACAGACTTAACATAAGTTACCCTAATACTCAAACTTTGCCAAGTCACAGAACATATGTTGTAACAAGAATAGCACAAATTATATTTTGTGTTCAGCACAACAATAGCCCACTCACTGCACCTGATTTATATGACATGGCCCTAAATATTTTCCACTCGCGTGCATTTTCTCTATTATGCGCTGCTATTCCTCCTTAAGATTATAACCTCCTAAAATATCATTTGACAGCTGTAAGAAATATATTACTTGTGCACTCATGTTGCTAATTGCTCTGTAAACTGATGTTAAAGGCACGATATACCTCAATTTTCATCACCATTATTTTGTTTTTTATTTCTACCAGATTTTTTTTCTTATTTTAGACACAAAATGTGACTAAATTTGGCTCTTAATGAAATTTTTTTTATCTCATAGTTTTCGCGTAATGGCTTGTTAGTCATATTTTGCATGTTTTCGTTTTAACGGCTACACTAAAACCAACTGATATACCAAACTCAAACAAATTACAATTGATAAAGACATTGCAGGCTACAATGACATACTCATAAAATTAAAGAATAAAAATTATTTGAATTAAAAAAAATGCTGAAACTGAAAATAAAAATTTAAAAGATTCATTAAAAAAAGTGTTGTCATACATGAATTGGTTACTGTTCTTGTCCTCTTATACAGTTTGTACATACAGGAGAAAGCAAAATCAAAAGTCACTTTACATTTACAGACAAATTGTGTATTAGGGACAGCAATGAAGCAGGTCCAGCTATCCTGGCACATCAAAATGCCCACAGTTGTGGCCTAAGCATGCTGGGTGCAAGCACAACAACCAGCATTTCATAATCAATGCCTTAGCTTACAAACCATCTCCCAAAATGTATAGGCTACATGCTACCAGCAGTATTGGCACAGGTGTAGGCACTGCCAAAAAAAAAAAAAAAAAAAAAAACTAATTTGTGTACACACACGCTTCAGTATCGAATGACATTTGCAAAATCATTTATGGATGAGTCAGAATGTGTGGCAAACAGCTACAATCCAGTTTTGGTGCTTGTAATAGGCTATTTATGCACTAAACTACCAATAAAATTCCCCATCCCTTCTTACCAACCCTCAAATTTATGGAGTGTAAAGTTTCTGTAAGCAAGCAACCGAGCAGTAGGTAGCCTACTCTTAATTGCAAGTGTTGCATATTATTAAATAAAAAGGAAAAATTACTGAAACGATAAAAAGTATATACATTTTGGCTAAGCAAGTGATCCAAGTATCTAAAAAATTGATTAGGCTTTATATTCTCACCTGTGAAATGTAATGCCAGATTGATTTGTTGATGATCTGTTTGTGCATCCATACGCACAGCATGTTACCATTATATAAAGTCTTCCACAAAACGTCGGACCATTCCACTAATAGGCCCTGCTAGGTATCTAGTCCGGCAGCAGGCCTTGCTTCCGTCATCTTGATTGATGTAGCTTGCTTACTATGCGGCTTGTTTTTGAACTAGAGAAAAGTTTGTATAAGAAAGCTGATGTCAGTCCATTTTATGTCGCCGAATTCTACTAAATAGCATTTATAAAATAAAAATAAAATGCTGAAACTTTACTCGTCCGTAAATACACCACAATACACGATCATGGATAAAAACAGCACAAATTAATACCTAAAACACCGATGGATACTATACTGCTACAAAGCGCGGGGGGCATCATATAAATACAAATTTTTGGTATATAATATTATAAATCGTAATCTCTTGAGCAATTTAAGGAACACTTTTTAGTCCAGATGTGCTCAGAACACAACACAATTGCACAAATTTACCCAAAACACGTTGTTTAATATTTAATAAATAACACAACAACCAATGTAAAATGCTTTGTTTTGGTCTCCAGAGTGGGCGTGACCCACCAATGTTTTGACTTCAATCTGCGATCTACACGCCGTCTCCTTAACTTCCTACCTCCATGCACAGAACAAACTAAACAAACGAAAGACGAAATGTTTGGCCTGCCATGGCAAGCAAGTTCGTGAGCCTTCGGCAAGCTTGCTAACAGTAAGGCTTGAAACAAGCTTGAATCCAGCTGTTCAATTCAAGCTTAATGAGCAACCCAAATTCAAGTCAAACGGCAAGCTTGCCGCAAGCCAACATGCTATGTTGGAGGAGGCATGCATCGCGGCAGAGAGGGATTGGACAGACACGGCCACAATTGGGGCCATGTCTACCTCCCTAAGTGTACCTATAACTAAGCCATAATCTAAGAAGAGAGAGGGAAAAACCGGCATAGTACCGTAAGAACCCTCTCGACAGAATAGGAGTGTAACAACACAGCAGTTACATGCATTAAAAATAAAAATGGCACTGGAAAAGTAGGAAGGTCCAGGTTGTTAGTAGAGTTGTGAAGTAAGAGTGGGGCAGGGGGTGGGGGCGGGAATTGTATTTAGTTTCTTTATTTTCCTTTTATTTTAATTTTGGGAGGGCGCTGGTTTTAAACAGGGCACTGTGGGTGAGCACAGTACCCTGGTGGCAGTGTTGCCAACCTTTGTGTGATATATTAAGGTACATAGACCTCAAAATTCGGGTACAGTCAGGTACTGTCACGTTTAAATTCAGGTACTTTTACAGGTACCTTCAAAATAATCTGTCTTTTTAAGTATTAACACTTAAATAATCACTACAAGGCTTTTTCAAAACTACATACTTGCCCACAACACCTCTCGTATCTCGTATGAATAACACTCACAACAGCCTGTTGCTACCCTCTGCTTATGTCTGAAACACAGTGTGACAGCGACGGCGGGGATCGGAGAACATTTAACCCAGTAAACGGGGATTCCCTGTTTACTGTCAGTATGTAGAGCAGGGAATAAATACCCTCTTCATTCTGCTTGTTCTTGTTGTTACAATAAAATCTGTCGGCATCATAATTTTTTTTATTTTTTAATTGCCCATGATATAATGCATAATATATATATATTCCGGAAATACTGAATATAACATTTCTGGTACTATTTTGATATTCTTTCGTAAGCTTTGCTTTTTAAATGAAAACATTTGACTATTTTCATACCACTGTACAAACTTGTGAAAAAATCATACTAATGATGAAGTCAATTTATTCGTAATGCCATTCTACGATCATGGCCCAAATTACGGAACTTTATGTAAACCACAAGTTATAGCAAAAGGTGTAGTATACGAATATGGCGGCGAATGTTTCCCTATAAATATGCACACTCACAAATGTAATTTGAAACAAAATTAAGTCACTATAACAAAAATAAAATATCTTAAAACTAAACAATTAATATGGGGCTATTCATCACAACAAATTCGGGTACATTTGCGTACCCGAGCGTACTGACGGGTACAGACTGCACAATTCTGGTACGTGTACCCGAATTCGGGTACGGTTGGCTACTCTGTCTGGTGGAGGACGAGGTTTTAAAGGCGCCTCGTCCCCCCTTCCAGTATTACCAGTAGATACCTGATCTCTCGCTCCTGCTGCAGCTCCCCCTTATATACCCCAACCTCCTTATTCTCGAATTATCTCGGCGGGTCTCTGTTCTCCAACCGCCTGGAAGGATGTCGCTTCAAAGTCACGCACCACCCCGAGAGATAAAGAGGGAACAGGATCATTCCAGATCACGATATTTTCTCTCGGTTACCCGATACTGGGTGCAGGTGGTTATCATGGAGTAATACAATCCATGCGGCACCCGAGGAGGCCTTTTAGCGCTGCCGCCACTGTATTGTATTTCGCCACCCTGCCCGACAGCCACGGCGCCGAGGAGTAGGTGGGAAGCTCCGCCCCCACAGTATCGTACTACACCGCCCAGCCAGACAGTCGCGGCTTGCAACAATACATATTCACTTTCAATTAGAAGCCAATTTTACTGTTGTGAGCATTTCCAATCCATTTTTATCTTTTCGTCTTGAAAATTATCAAAGTAATGTAAATCGCTTGTATACGATAATCTTGAAAAATTTATACTGATTTTTTCCAATATAACTTACTTCATATTTAACCCTGAATAAGCGTGGATGATGGGTCAAAAGTTAGATACTGTATTTTTTTTTCTTCACGTTAGTTCAATAGAACATTTTCGTTTGCTTTTCTGAAAATCCGTACGAGATTCTTTATTGGAGCAAATTGCTCAAACTTTATGGACTAAAATTTCTGCCATGTTATAATAAAACGTTCAGGTACTGTAATACAAAACAACCGTCTGTGGCCATGACTTGATTCGAGCGTAATTCGGGATAAGTCTATAAATAGAAATAAAATTGTACTAGTGACCACACCCATCTCGAAAATTTGTATTTTGCTATTTATTAATACCGTAATAGTTACCTAATACATCACAGCACGAAGAAGTAATAATAAATGGAAATATTTTCCTAATAGCGAAACATGATCCCATAATCCACCCCCCCCCCCCCCCCCCCCCCCCCCCCCCCCCCTACGGCCATGTCACCGCCTTAGGTCTCAGCCGACTTCAGGTAACAATAGGCACCCCTCTGCCACCACTACCTTCCCCAAAGACCTTTTACAAGTGTGCTCAGAGCCACGCCAGACTCAGCGGCAGACATAATCCTCTTTGCTTGACAGCACCATAAAACCTGTGCCAGAGCTGCTCTCTGTGAGAATTTGGCTGAACTTTTAGCTGGGACCTTTAAATTGTCTAGTACGACGTGACTAGGACTCACACGCACATTTAAAGAATTCTTTACTCAAACAGTTCCTTCAAAACAAAATCTTCAGCCAGTGTAGGCCAAAGCCTTAATTATGGACGTTTTGTGCTATTTGGCAGCTACAAGAAAACATTTAGTTTTAAAAAAATTAGAGAAGTCGTGCATGTACCGCAAAGCATGTTTATAGTAAAACTATTGCAGTGAATTAGTCAACAATTGCAGTGAATTATTCGTACTAAGTCACACTTCGAGTGAAGAAACAGACAAGTGTAAAACGCGAGTGGATTTAAAATGTGCTGACGAATAGAAAATATATATATTACTGACACTATTAAAATGACTATTCAGGCTTTGGTATTGCATCACGTTAGAAAGAAAAGACGAGGGTGTAATGCCTTGTCATCGAAGGGGTCATTAGAGATACACAGTGCAAACACTCAATGCGGTAAGGAACAATCATAGCATCTAAAATCGTGCTCCAGGCCATAACAAGAAAATTTTTACAATAACAATACATTACACGAAAACTATGAGATAAAAAAATCTCATAACAGTACAATTAAGTTACATTTTGTGTCTAAAAATAAGATACGAAACATCTTCAAAATATAAAAATAAGAACTTTACAATGGAAATTGTGTGTGATCAGTCTACATGTGCTAATTCAGCGTACTGGCACACACATGGAGTCTTGTACACTACCACAAATACGTTAAATTAAGAGAAATAGTCGCATCTAACGGAAGTGTTAATACGAGTTGCTTCTCTTTGGGATGCAGGACAGGCTCACTTATTGCAGTTAGTTAATTAATTATATTTATTTATTGACTTATTTTTCAAATGGCACAAAGTAAAGTTGCATACACATAGAATTAACAAAAACTAAGAAAAATGTATAACAATAATAAAATTAAAGCTAATGATGACTAACGTGATAATAATACAACAGACCACTTTACATATTCTTGCGAAGTAGCAACCAATAAATACTCGTACAGAGTGTCAAATTTTTCAAAAGTAAAAAAGGATTATTAAATAAATAAATAAATAAAAGACCAACACAAAGTCCTAACTCTTTGGTATGTAATTTACGTGTACACTAAGTAAGAAGGTTAAAAAATGAAATGAATTAATTTATGTGACAAGCAAGACAACGTAACTATGTAGCAGTCCACAAAATATACTAACCAATAATTAATTTTTACTTACCTTAATAAGCTACTATCTTTTAGGCAGCCAGATGTTTTAAAAATGTCAGCTAAATTCCTGAATAGAATTTTCACAAATTTAAAAATAAACAATTATCAATATAAAAACAAAGCCACAGATACAGTATTTACAATTATTACGAAAATAATTATAGTTCATGAACTGTCACGTCTAAAAATACAATGCAAAAGCAACATAAAATTATATACAGTTATCTAAGTTTGAACATTAATTAAACTAATATATTTCGGAGCAATAAATTCAGCACTTTCAATTAAAATTGTAGTTCATTTATATGAACTTGAAAAGGAAGCAATAATAGTTGGGAATCACAGCAAGGAATTTAAATACAGTATTTATATGCCTAATTACGATTTCCGGATTCTCAAGCTCGATGGTTTGATGTGTTTATGTCGCCATTTTTGAAAGCCGGGAGTGTTGACAAATTCCGCACATTCTCATCGCTCGTGAACATAATTTTGCTTATAAAGTTTTAGATTTTGCATTATATGACATAATCTATATCTTAATTTAACAAGCGTATGTCGTACATTTAGTTTTACCTACGTATTTTAAGTTTAATTTACGGTGTCCGTGTTGTTGGCTATGATTAATTACAGTGATTAAGATTCTCAGGGCTAAGTACATGTAATTACAGAGTTTTTATATAAGTCCATCTGTCATGCTAAACTGCTAACACCGACTAAATACGTTAAATACTGGTAATCTTGTAATATTTACGCGCATATTGATAAATAATCTATGTTGTGTTTTACTTATAGTGTTTTACTTGTAGACTAGTACTAGAAATTCATAAGAATTTTTTTTCTGTTAACCATGTTTCAACTAGGCACTTGCAAAACTCACTTTTTTCGCCTGTGTTATATTTTTTTAACAGTGTCAATTGTAGAATGTGTGTGATATATAAGGTTCGGTGTAAGAGAAGGCAAAATTGTCTTCACTGCGCCAAATAAAGACGTTTTATGTATTTATGTATTATGTAGAACACCCCTAGCAGTTCTCCCCGCCTCAAAGTTGCCTGAACATTCGGTACCGTTAGATGCTCTATTGGCGTACACCCCGGTGCCCGAGGTGGGGCGCGTCAGCGCACAGTCCTTGACTAGCTACTTACCAAAATTTGCGATTGTGTCATCTCCCCTTTCTTTGAATGCTATCCCGAGCCTTTCCTCAAGTCTTGTCGAAAGGCTTGGTTCATAATACGAGGTTTGATAAAATACTGTGTTTTAAAGAAAATGTATCTTTGTGCTGGTGATTGAAATTAGAGTTGTATGCTTTTCTTCCCATTGCACATTCATATAGTTTGTTGCCAGTAATTAGTATTGTATCATTGGTAATTTGTGTACCCCGCGTCACAAAGCTGACTGAGTAAATTACATATTTCACACTTCTCTCTACCGTATTAATATTGTCTACATTATTTTACATTAGTAAAATAAAACTATTTTTCTAAAACAATGTCATCATTATTGTACTATAGTCGAGACCATGCAGTCATTTTTTCGGCCGTTCAGATAATTATATGGAAACTGTTACCAATACAAATAAGGAATAATTTATACAGAGTGTTCAGTGGTAATTTTACAACAGAAAGCAGAACAAATTTTAAAACTTCTTTACCTGATGAGTAAAAACTTAACTAACTTATTTAACCTTTTCCTGCATTCTGGTTGAGGTATATATATTCGTCATACATTGTTTTCCTATTTGTATGACTTGGAAGTGTAATTGAAAATGGTGCTGTATTAATAACGCATCAGTCCCACAATAACTGATGTCATTCCCCAAGAGATCATTTGATATTGTAGTCTGACAAATTTTACTTTATACATTCATTTATTGTCACTTTACAATATTGTTTTCTTGCCTGCTTCGTCTCCGAAGTTCTTCACAGCAACTACAACAAAGAAATACATATCACTTAAATTAACCCTCCAAAATATGTAGCCCATAAACTTGAAACATGCAACAGATATCACATAGTGGGTTATATTCACCGGTAGGTGCTTAGTAGTAATCAAAGTGCTTATATTGCACCAACATACTCAGCATTTAACGTCGGAGATCATCACAATAAATGATATATTATAATTATTACTGTAGACGATACAGCCTTCAAAAATATTACCGTTATCGCGAACCACCAAAAGTGATTTTACACTCTAACATAATTAATACAAGAACAAGACATTGGGCACATGTGACACAAGACAAGAATACATTTGTATTTCTGCAAATGGGGTTATACTATCTATGCACGTGGAATTAATACAGTTAACCAATTCTTACTTAAATACTGCGTACGTCAGTGCATTGAATTTATCGTATTTCAATATCCTGACAGTTGTTTATACTATTAGACAGTAGTAAACGTCATATTAGAACTCATGGTGAACATATATTTGAAAGTTCTTGTAATTTACATTGTTTTATGTTTGAAAGTAATGAAATAATAATTAGTTAATCTTTTCTACACTTGGACTCAAAATTTTTGTTCCTTCAATAACCAATTACAATTAAGTTTCCGATTTTATATATTCTACACAGCGAAATTTGTTATAATTTCAAGTTAAGATAAACTTATTCAGATGCCCTCGAAAGCTATATGTTCTGTTTCAAGTAAAATGTATATTTTTACACGGCTTATTATTTTTATTTGCCCTTAGGCCTCCTTCCGTATACCGTTTCATAAAATGCATTATTAGTTTCATAAAGAAATTAAACGCAGCCGTTATACAACTTAGGTTTTTTATATCAGTGGTGCGTTGAACATTTTCATACCAAAAAAAAGGGGGGTAGCCTTAAATTTAGGGCTTTCGTTACCAGTTTGTGGAATTTTAAGGGAAATAAAAATTTACCTTAACCCATATTCGTACTTAATTGTACACTTTATCTATACTTATTTAAAAAATTTATTTTGGTTTTTACCTTAATAGGTTTCATGAAGATATTAATGCGGTTTTATGATGTAACTGGAAGAAATAGTTCAATTTAATTACAGACCATAGCTACTATTGACGCGATTATCAATGTTTCAGGCGCATGCTGGATGTACGGAAGTTACCGTATTTTATCGCATATAGGTCGCACATTTTATTGAAAAATTTTCCTTAAAAACTAGGGGTGCGACCTATAACTGATAAAAAAAAATTTGTGCTGAAAAAAATTCAAAATTTTAGCCTAAACGAATTTTTCTTGCCAATTCTACTGTACATATATTAAACAAAGAAAGAAAAAAATATTTATAAATGCGCTGGAGATGCGGGACCAACTCGTAGCTATCCACTCGCATACTTGTTCCGGCGACGGACGTTTCACTTTTCCTGTCGGCGTGAGTTCCCGATCGGAGCTGGCGATCCATTCTCCGTACAAGCGGCGCAAGCGGTCCTTAAAAGGCTTGTTAATTGTGACGTCCAACGGCTGCAGAACTGATGTGAGACCGCCTGGAATTATGACGAGTTAAGTTTTCCCTTCTTCAATCGCTGTTTTGACTGGATGCACCAGATGGCCACGGAAACTGTCTAAAACTAGCATTGCAGTCTGTTTC
>PNEQ01121389.1:0-25485 GCA_003012365.1 Medauroidea extradentata | reverse complement strand
GTTGTTTTCTATCTTAGGACTAGCAGTCGTACAGTAGTTTGAGTGATTGGGATTGCAAGCTAACCTAAAAAATCATTTTGGCTATTTTTCTGTTTTAATCTTATGACCCATTTGTCAAGTAGAGTTGGTTTAACTAGTTTGTTTTTGGCTGACACAGGATCTACTCTATTTACTGCATTATTCTGCAACCATTTATCAAATATATATTTGAATGAATACTGTTAACGTGACACACGTAAATTCTCCCCAGCTTTTCCCTTTACTCACCTCCGTAATATTACGTAGGTAATCATTCCGTCCTTGTCCAATCTTTCTTTGTAGCTCTCTGCCAATCTGCCTCTCATCCCTTCATTAGTTGTTGCCCTCCTGTCGTTCCTCCATTTCGCATGCTTCTGCTTAGAGAGGAGCTGGTGAGGGTTGACAGGGTTGAGTTGTTCAGGAGAGGTCTGGAGGGAGAGTGAGGCATGTGAGCTTGTCACTAGGCGATAGCCCAACTGTAAGAGGTTATTATTATTATTATTATTACATTTCCTGTTTTAATTTTCCATCCATAATACGGTTGGTTCCCTCCACCCCCAGTACATCATAGCATCGTGGTGTAAATGTTATCATAATTTCATCAGTTACTTTTTTTTTCTTTTCATTTTATCAATCCTTAGAGCATATACATTTGTTAAGTTTTAATTCTTTAAGTTCAATCACAGAACAAATAAGTAACATAGTTACAAGTGACAAGAAAAGCTTTTTTATTGTTGTTATCGTACCAGCTCTTGAGGGTCGTACAGGAATACAAGCAATACAATGTGGATGAATAACATAGGTTTGTATAGCCTCTTACATTACTGGAGATACTGTAATTAGTGTGTTAACAAAATATTTAAAAATGGTAAACATGACAATTCGAGGCTCAACATCAGATGATAACTAACTCTATTAGAAGCGACATAATGGATCTATTTAAAGCTGGTTTTATAGGACGCAATGTATGCACAATTTCCGTGCATTATGCTGATCTTGCATGGAAGCTCAGACACACAAATCTTGGAACCTCACACGCAATGCAAGCAACAGCACAATTTCTGCAAATAGAACATTCTCTGTATTTCGATGCAAGTTGCGTGGAACGGCAGTGTGATCGGCCATTCTCAGAAGTAAATTTATTGACGTAGTTGTAAGCATAAACAAAAACAACAAACACCATACAAACATAGAATCGACACCAGAGTGTTTTTGTATCATTTGGACGAATACAAAAAATGTCCAGTCCACTTTTAGGGTACACAAAATCAGCAAATTATCACATACAATTGTGCAAGAATGCATTAAAGGCAGTGGCCGTGTCTGTATTGGAAGTCTGGGAAATAACTACCATACCACTGAAGAGATAAAAAACAAGTTACTACAGGGTTCACAATTATTTTCATCTTCGTCAGATAACATTTCCGTCATTGCAAGTGCACATCTGTTATACAATGCCTTGTGCCTTTAGGTTATACGTTTGTTCTAAAATTTGGCGGGAAGAAAACAGATTGCGTGTTTATTGCATGGGGAAATTGTGATGTGTAAAGCTGAAATCACACGACGCAATAAACACTCAATTTATGTGCAATATGTTAAAATTGCATTGCATGTCAGACACAAAATTCTCGGAATATCACATGCAATGAAAGTGACGACGTGATTTGAAAGCATAGAACAAGCTCTATATTTTTGTCCAATGCCTTGCAAATTGCGTGAAACAAGAAATGTTATTGGCCATTTCAAGTAGAGTTTTCGCGGGCTTTACTGTACACGTAAACAAAAAATGGAGTGGACATGTGAGAGTGTGTTTCGGTTATTGGAGGAATATAAGAAATACCCGGTGCTGTACAACACAAAATTGCCTAGCTATCATCATAGACATTTGCGCGATAGTGCTTTGAAAGCTGTGACTGCGAATGTTTGCAAGGCTCTCACTTTCCTCATCCTCGCATCCATCACATAATTTACTCACTGACGTGTTTTTAAAATAATTCCAATTTTATACTATAGGCCTAGGCAACAAACTATAGTTTGGCGGGAAAGGGAAGAATTGTGTGTATATTGCGTTGTGAATTGCGCCATGTAGAAGGTGGACATGGAGCGAATAAGAGAGAATTAATTGCAATTATTGCGCAGCTGATAGCATACAATGAGCTGCGCAATCTGTAAATTGCGTTGTGTGATTCCAGCAATATGGTTTATGAGAAATTTCATGCAATTATTGCACAAGTGATTGCGCACAATGAACTGTGCGAGAAATAAATGTGTCATGTAAAACTAGCTTAATCATTGTTATTGTACCAGCTCTCGGTATGTACAGGAAAGTAAACAATGCCATTTGGATATCAGATATTGGTTTAAGGGCACCGTCTACCACAATTTTCATCACCGTGTTCTATTTTTATATTTGTACCAGTTATTTTTTTCTTGTTTTGGACACAAAATGTGACTAAAACTTTTCTCTTATAATTTTTTTTATCTCTTATAATTTCTGCATAATGGCTCATTAAATCCAAAATTTACATGTTTCCGTTTTAAGGACGACACTGAAACCAACTCGCATACCAAGCTGAAAAAAAGTTACAGTGAACAACAATATTGTAGGCTACAAATTCAGCTATGTTAAACCACAAAATAAAATATTTTTATAGTTTTAAAAAAAATTATTGAATTTTTAAAATTTTTATTTAAAATTTCAGTATTTTTTTAAAATACGAAACAATTTTATTCTTTGTTTTTATGCACATGGTATTGTAGCCTGTGACGTTTTTATCCAATGTGAATTTTTTCAGTTTGGTAACTTATGTCAATTGGTTTTAGTGTGTCCTTAAAATGGAAATTCATGCAAATTTTGACTTTACCAAGCAATTACACAAAAACTATGGGAGATAGCCTATAAAAGTTTCATAAGAGCCAAATTTAGTGACATTTTGTGTCTAAAATAAGAAATAGAATATCTGGTACAAGTAAAAAATAAAAACACGGCGATGAAAATTGTGGTAGGCCGTGCCCTGAACCCAGATAAGACTGAGAATTTTTTTAATACAATTTTTATTAAAAATTGTGTCAAAATAATACAAAAGTTAGTGTCACATTGTAAAATGATTTTTTTCCTGCTACAAATGCATAAAACATATTGTCCTATACGAAGGACGTCAGTCTAATCCACACATCACTTGTCCTGTATGTAGGACATCAGTCTATCCGCTGTAAAGGTTTGTTTATATCAAACTTCTTACCATACTTTAATATTAGAAAACTGCAATCAGAATATAATTTTACATTTTATTTTATGGCATGGAAACCCTTGAAACACTTGTCTTAACGTGAACACCATCATCACATTAAGGAACGTCTTCTTGATGTTTTCATATGACACATTCTGCAGAGGGTTTGCTTCTCCTGTGGAACAATCCAGTGGTCCTTATCATCAAATCTGGAATCTTGGTGTTCATTCTTTGATGGCCTGCCCTTCGACTTTCGTGGAAAGGGCATTTTTTTCAAGAATTGAAATGGTCAGTCGTCTCCGGAATGGTAGTGGTCTAGTTCGCGAGAGGGTTTGTCTATGAAGCTGCCAAGCATTTTTCTCAGCAACATCAATGCAGTGAGTTATTGGACTGAAATAAATTTCTTGCCACGGAGTAAAGTTCCGTACAAATTAATGTTCTGATCTGCTGTGTCGACACCACCCATGTGTTGGTTGTAGACATGAATGTTATGTGGTTGGGTGATACGGATCCTCCTTTTTTGCTTTTGAGAATACCTTGACATGGTCCGCCTGAGTGGCGAACGTAGCCCCTTGTCACTTTCCCGACAACCCTGTGCCATCTAGCGGTGCATAGTGAGGACACATCCACCTGGGTGTACAGGTGCACTGGGGTTACACCTCGGGAACGACCCAAACAGGGCCGTTGAACCAGTACACGGACAAACAGAAGTACTGACGACACCAACTGAGCAATTTCAATTAACACGACAGCCCAGCCCCTATCAAAGCATCTTTTGATCGTGTTGATAGGGTCCCCTGCTCAGAGTGTGTCCCACGCCTCCGGCCATTGGTCGTTTGCAGAATAAGTGAAAATTGCAATTGTTTGATGTAAGTGACCACGTGTTTTTCTCTAAAGTATGTCAGAGAGATGTGTCGACTGCATGAGAATTCATGATAGAATTAATTATAATGTTCGTGTATGTGCCTAACTCCTCCTCATGCACCTCGCCGAGGATGTTAGATAATTCACCCACCTGGGGATTATATTTCGTTTAGCTGCGGTCACGTTAAACTACTGACATTGTTTACTGGATTCGCTGGCTCACAGTTTGAAGCAACTGTTACAACCCTGCTATCATTCCACTTGGTCACAGCAATGTTCTGTTTTTTTCCTAGTTTCTTTTCAAATGTTCCTCGGGCCTTTTTCTTGGTTTCATTTGAATGTGTCAGAGGACAACCTCCTACTCTATTTTCTCTTATGGTGCCAGTTCCTTTGATTTTCCTTTCATGGTGTTCAATAAATAATGGCAATGAAGTGAAAAAGTTATCAGTGAAGATATGGTACTTGAAAGGGCCAATATTTGACAGAACATCAACATACTTCAGGACGATACTGGTACCAAACGAGAATTTTAAACATGTGTTTTATTAAAAGTGTGCTGTTTTACTACTTCAAACGTATTGTTGAAAATGTTTTGTTTTAAATGTGCCTATCATATAAAGATTTTGGAAACATTCACCATGAGATGTTACGCTATGTTTGTGTGTGTTGCAGGGAACAAAGAGCGTGGTATGGGTGGCTGGGTGCTTGAAGTCGCCAAGATGGCAGTGTACATGGCCTTCCCAGTCGGCATGTTCCACTTCTTCAACCAGCCAGAGTACTTTGAGGAGTGGGTGGTGAAAACACGGCGGGCCATATTTCCCCCAGAGAGCAAGACGCACAAAGAGGAGCTTGCTGCGTGCATACGCAAAGTGCAGGAGAAGCGTGACCAGGAGCTTCTGCGCCAGTTGGAGGAGAGCGACAAGTCTTAAGGTGTGCCAGTTTTCTCGTTGAACTGGAGCTCTTCTTTATTACTGCATGCTTCTATTAGAAGTTCACTACAAATTGTTGGCTGGCATTCAAAACCTTGTCAACTCCAACCTGCTTAGTAGAAAGTATGTCACGAGACTATAGTTTTGATTAAATTAATTGTAACAATTCATTTTAAAGTTGTGCTTCCACATTTGATTAAATTATTTTCTTTTCTTTGTAACTGCAATTTAAGAGTGTGTGGAAGATTTATAAAAGCTATAAACATTTTAAATCTACTGATTTTTTACACCAATAAAAAAACTTCACAACAATCCTAGATAGTATCAGCCAGCTTTATGAGCAAACAGTTACCCAGAATGATGCATTGGTACAAGCATAATCTGTTGCACCATAATTAAATGTGCGGGTTTTGGCGTCCGCAATTGGATGGAGTTACCCGGAACAGAACCGATCCATAAAGTAATTTGTTTTGAGATAATCGTACCAAGTTGAAGAAGATGGTAAGAAGTATATCCTAGAAAAAAACCAAGTAGTTAATTTGTATAATATTTGAATAAAAGTAAGAGGCCAGAAAAAGTGGTTTTTACAAGGTTTATATAGACCAGTAAACTTCGACCTTGAATATCTTAGCTCCAGTAATTTGTGGATTTGTTTTCCTTCTGCAAAACTACATCCAGTTGTTCTTCAGAAGTACGTTACCCTAGAAAAATTTTTGCTTAGAAAGTGGGTATACATAATGTATTGTCTTAAGGTTGTTTTTTTTCTTCACAATTTGGCTTTGAGGAACCTACATTTTCAAACTGATGCTTTTAGCGCTAAATTATGTGCTATGCTCTTGTAACTGATGTTTTACTGGTACTTCTTGAAAATTAAATGAAAAGGTTTTGTGAATGTTAAGTTGCAGGTTTGGCCGCCAGCTGATGATATTATGTGAGCATTCTCCTTGGTAGTCTTTTGTGGTGTTAATTGGGTTTTGTTAAAACACGAAAATTTCCTTTCGTAGAGTCAGAGTGGACAGAGGAATAACTACTTCCTTGCACTGCTGATGGTCCTGTACGAAGTGTAGTCGCCTCGCTGTAATACTACTTCAAGCATTTTCTTTTCATGTTTCGCATTGTATGTTCATTCACGGAAGGATGGAAGAGTTCTGTAGCTGCTTACAGGAATTTGTTTTGGAATGGATTTGCTGTGTTCGTGAACTATTGTTATAAAAGTGGGATCTTTGCAGATCGACACTTTAAACTAAAATAATATGTAATGTGAAAGATTATGTGTAATTATGAGACTGTTGGTTGGTCAGTGATGCAGCTTTAATAAAGTAGCGAGAAAGCAATTTGTACGTTCATCTTATTTTTAAATATCACCAATTAGTGCTTCAACGTCCTGTACCTTCCATCCTTCCGTTGAATTGTAGGATTTTGTAACTTGTCGGTCGACACTGTGGTTGGAAGATGGTGAACTCCACATGCTGACAATTTAAAATATGTCTGCACATCGAAGCACCTTAGTCTCGCAGGGGGAGACAGCTCCAACCTCTTGCCTGATATTACATGAGGAGCATTCGTTCAGTCTTCTGTTACTGAATACAGGGTGGCCACCCACCTGGAAAACCTGAAATTATCAGAGAAATTGTGGTCACCTGGAAATATCAGGGAAATGTCAGGGAATTTTTTGTTCATTCGAGACATTTCAGGGAATTTTCTTGCCGTGTTCTTTTTGAGCTTCCACAAAAACCATAGGAATGAATATATTGAAGTTTTGAGAGCATTATAACATTTTTATTGAAAAAATTACCGTTAAGCAGGTGTAATTATACTCCATTGTCAGGTTCGTAGTTATTTCTGCTGAATATTTTGTCAAGTTCACTGACTGTAGTGTCAGAAAGTACGTAAAATATTTATCTTTATTGGAAAAAGTGTTGAATAAAATGTTGAAATGTTGTTTTCATACTTGCAAAAATCAGGGAAATTTTGGGTTTTCTATCAGAAAAATCAGGGAATTTTCGTTTTGCAAAGAGTGGCCACCCTGTGAATAACAAACCCTCCAAATACTTGTTTCGTTGCTAGAGAAAGTGAAGTATCTAAATATTTACTGTGTTGTATTTGTACTTTGCAATTTAACATTTATATATATATAAAAGACAGTTTTACTTAAAAAGGTTTTTCAGCCTATGCATGTATAAGAATAATAATAATAATAATAATAAAACTTTTTAGCATGGTGAATGAGTGAGAGAGAGTGGTCAGTGCTTAACATCGAGGTCATTAGCACTTGTGAGGGGTGACATGAGGTGAGTATCTAGCAGCACTGGAATGAAAAGGCGGGGGAAACTGGAGATCCCCGAGAAAACGCGCCTACCAACGGCATCGTCCGGCACGATTCTCGCATGTGAAAATCCAGGGACCGACCCCGCCGGGAATCGAACCCAGATCGTCATGGGGGGAGGCGAATGGTCTAACCATTTGGCCACCGCACGCCACCTTTTGTCTGGTATTATGAGCTGTGCACAGTAGCATTAAAACAAAGCAGTGCACTTGTTTTTGTGTGTGCTGTTTGTTTTACTTGTAAAATTCAGTCTAGTTTTCATATTGGGTGTTTTTGTCTATTTTTTCGGTCTGATAGAAAAAATATAAAAAAATAACTTTTTATGAGGTTAGTGTTTTGTTCTTACAATCTTCTGGGGTTAAAATTTTCTCAGTGTGTGCGATTGTGGTTTGAATCATCATACAACATGTAATTTTTTGCCAAAAAAATTTAAGTAATGGTGTATGTCTAAAAACTTATTTGTTCTCAAATTATGATATATTTATGAGAGTTCAGAAGGGGGAGGGTGGGGGGCTTTTGCCTCGTTCCTTTTAGTTTATATGATAGTGTGTGAAAAAATTTTATTGTCATAAATCATAATTTTAAAACTGTCTCGAAGAAAATTTATTTATAGCAGTAACACACAGGTATACCATTTTGTCCAAAGATAATAATTTTAGTCTACACACATAGGTTTTGAATATAATTTTTTTATTGTGTGTAATAGTAACATAGCTTAGTTTAGCATTGTTTCAAATAACTATAACAGAAAAGTTAATTATGTGAGCTATTGTAAATATATATTATCCAATAGATTTTGCATAAATGTAAATATCTTTTTATGGTTTCACAATATTAAAATTGAAAATATTATACAGTATACACAGAAGTATATTAATATATTTCTAGTAAAGAAGTGCTGATAATTTTGACAGCACTTATCATAGGGTTGGTTAAAATCTATGACCGATGCTAATCTTGACTATGAATTGTGATAGTAAAACATAAGAAATAAGTACAAGCAAGTAGTACACTATTCCAAATTTTTGTTGCAAATTTGTAAATTTGTATTTTCCATTCATTTATACCTCAGTTTTAGAATAAACAAAGCTAATTATGAAAAAAATATTTTGATTGGCTATTGACCGCCGTGCACAGTAGTCGTGCACAAGAAATAGATCCTTGTTTTCTGTCATGTACAAATTAATTTACAAGCCCATCTATTAACAAATTTTAACATCCAAATATATAATATTGGCACACATTGCAAAACAGTATACATCTCTGTAAGTTTTTTATTGTAATTATGGTTAGTGAACGACACGCTTATAAGGTTAATTTGTAATCTGTTTTTTGGTGACTGGCGCAATATTTGACGTACCAAAGTAAGTTTTATGGAAATTAATCTGTGGTTTGAATTATCTATATACGTATGTACTTGTGTGATGACTGTCCAATTGTGATTTTTCTGAAAAGATAGCAAGTAATCCTAGAGGAATGAAATCTATTTTATTTATCACGTCTTTTGTTGGTAGTTTGCTGCATGGTGTCACAAATTTCCAGATCTGTACCAGAATTATCAAATCCCTGTCACTGGTAATGGCATGATTATTGCAAGTACTGACATACATTGTAGTCTTAAAAATCACTTTGTGAGTTGCTAAAATGTGTGACATTTTCATGCAGTAGTATTTTTGTTACTGGTCAATTGTTTTCCTTTATACTCAATGTGCACTGTTTTTCCAGTTGGAAATACTGTAGTATGGTTACACAAGGAACAAGTTGAGCCAGTTATAGTCTGTCTCACGTAAGAATTCCATTTTTCGACAGATTTTAAGACTATTGTGTGTACCAATTTCTACAGGAAAAAACTTTTAATTTTGATAAATTGCACGTTTGAGAGCCAGGTGAGTGTGTGTTTGTGCAATAATCACTTTTGACAGATGAAATACTGTTTATTTTGTGGAAACAGCTGTAAAGTAAAGGCCAACACAACTGTCAAAAAATGGAATTCTTTTATGAGACAGACTATAGCAGCTGGTGTGGTGCAATTATAGGCTGTTATTTGTTTAGTTCAAAACTGAGTTTAGTGTGAACGGAGAACAACACTAATTCTCTGTTGCCTGACAGACCTCTAGTAATAACTTGTAACAAATAAATACAATATTTTGTGCACATATTGAATCAATAAGTCAAAATTTGTCTACTGCAGATATTGGAACAAAATACAGCAGATATGTACTGTATTTCATTTTGTAAATAGGTACCAAACACTCAAAATTGGAATTAGTTAATATTCAGTGATTATTAATTTTCTCTGAAACAATAAGTTTAAAAAATGACTGTACCCAGATTCAGTTGGAAACTTATCTATCATTTAGTGTAGTCTATACAGCATAAGTTTGCCTGATTTGAACATTACTTTTGTGAGAAAGATACAACACAACTTTACTGTGTGGTCTCTGCAATAGTGTTTAGAGACTTTCTTCCCAGAAGAGAAATACCACAACCAGAAAGATTTTTTTCTCAAAAGAAAATGTCCGAAACAGGCAAACTTATACTGTACAGATTATAATATATGTAGCCCCACTGATTTAAACATTAAAGTCTTACTGTCTCAAAAATTCTTTCATCTTAACTTGCGATGTTAAAATATTTTTTATTTATGTGTGCTCTTTGGTTACTATTCATGACGTAACATAAACCGACTAATATTTCGGAATACATTGAACAAGAAAATTTGTAGCCCAGGTGGTTTTGAATTTGGGTACTTTTGCATTCAAATTTTGAGTACTTAATCATTTCCTAAGTGTTAACTTTCCCTAGAGGGATTTTTTTGGCCTTCTCTTGGTGTGTGAAAAATACAGTTTTGCCACTGAAATAATTTGTAACATATTGAATTAAGTTAGTAGAAATTTTAAAATAAAAAAGAATGTTTATATTTTATTATAGGTTTACATACGTGGGATCCAGTAATTTTTCTGTTTTGATAAGTTTCTTTTTAGACAGGTGAAGTATCTGTGGAACAAACAAAAATTAACTTAAAAACAATCAAAAATATACAAATGTTCTGTTCCGTATTTTACATCATCAAATTAAATAAACATTTCTACAGTGAACTAATGACTGCTACAGCTGGACTGACCAGTATCAATAACTACTAACTCAGAGTACTAAACTAGTGAAATTCAGTTAAACAATCAAATCATTCCACTCACAAAGTTTGGCACTCTTTTGATTTCATTACTTTCAAGCTGTTTTGTTTAAATCATCATGAGACATTTACGGAATGTCACCCGGTAAGCACGTGAATAGTAAAATTTCTACTAAGCGTAATATAATATGTAGTTTGAGTTTTGCTTGTGGCCTAAAAGTGACCCAAGCTAATTGTAGAGTGGAAATTCTAAATGATCTGTCAAAAATATATTTTAGGGCGTAAGGGTAAAACAGCGCTGCAAGAGTACTACACGACCAAGTTAACTGTGGTCGTGCAAAAAGCGTGAACTACTCCCTTCCCCTTGTCATCCAACCAACCCTCCCTCCATGTTCAAAGTGCTGGGTGGCTATACTATTCCCTACTACTCCTCTCTCCTCCTTCCCCCTCTTCTGTTTCGCAGTGATACTAGCGCTTGTCTCACTCATCTACCCGGTAGTATGTGTATGTATGGGATGTTTCATCTTTCGTCATTCATGTAAACCATTAGGTTAATTATTGGGACATAACTCTTACTGCATGATAGAGGCGCTAATACATTTGTGTAAGAAACTCAATTTGGTCTTGTTTGGCTCTCAGGTCAATTAAAATTTTCACTCTACACTTATTGTTTGCACACATAACCTGGATACCTCCGGTGATCAATAATCCTGGTCAAACTCAGAAAGTGTAGCTAGCTGAGTAGGCTACTTTTTATGTGTCTTTTGAAAACATTGTCAATGTCTAACAGAATGAAACTTGACTGGGTAACACACCAAAACATCTGGTTCCATTGTGTCATTACTATCAAGGACTTTTTGTAACGTCAATGTTCATATGTGTGAATGATTTTAATTGTTCGAAATGTAGCATTGGAGTTAATCATGTGACATTGTGGCAAAAATTGACTAGACGAAAATACACAGTGTGAACTGTTAATAGTAATCTGCCAATTAGAAAACAAAACTGTATTTAAGCGCGCCTGCCAGCGGCGCAGTAACTAATTTCATCACAACACTGAAAGAAGTGAATTGTTATTCTGCTGGCAAGACAGAAAAGGACTATAATTTTCATTTTATCTACTGAAATGAAATAACTTTTTATTTTGATTGCTAGATTACAGTCACCTGCTCATTTTATTTGAGACGTTAGACATGCTTTCGCCAAGCATCCCTAGCCAATAACAAGTAAGCAGCGACAAGCTGTCTGAAATAAAGTACTCTTCTACAATTTATGCTACACGTTCGACAATGCAGGTTTAAAAAAACGTAATACATGAGCAATTATAAGTAACTGTAATGATTTTTAATATTTTACATTCAGTTTTAAAGTGTCAGTTTCTGCATTATGAATATTTCAGTTTTAAACACAGTAAATGTAATTTTGTATTTAATTAACTTATTGTTACAATTTGGAAGAATGCAGAAACAGCCGGATCCTTCCTATTACATCCTTTATACCAAAGTCAAATACAGCATGACAAGACGGAATGATACAGAAAAGAATAATACACTTACATAAATATATAAGACTGAATAAGGACAATAACAATATTTACTAAAGAGATTATAAAGTGTATGTTTTCATTTTTACTTTATAAATTAAAATTTTGAGTGCAGAGTGTTATAGTTTTAAAAACTGTGATACAGCAAGTCACTTGTTGTTTTGGAGTTAGTACACATTCCCTTAGGCCTAACTTCAAGTCCTGGTATTATTAGCTAATATTTTAGAGTACATTCAATATGATTTAGGAGTAACTTGGGTAAGAAAATATCTAAATACGTTCTTCTGGGAGCTAGTGTAGGGCCTGTGTATCTCAAACCAAATTTGCTGGATATATATTTTAGTTAAATTAATTTTGGAATTTGATGAACAGCAGCAACTTTGGAAAACGAAAGACGAGATTGTCTCTTGGTTTTGGCAGGAAGCACTGCCATTTATTATAAATTTAACTCTGGTGTGGTTTTCTTATTTCTGTCTGGGATATGAGCAGCGTTCAACAGTTTGAAAATTATTACTGGCACTTTTTCTAACAGAACTACGTAATGTAAATTCTGTAATTTAAGTTAACTAAGTGGGAGTTGTATATCATTATGTGATAGCGAAATGTTACAGATAGTGGTTTGTTTCATTTCATAGGAAGAAGCACACCTACATAAACCAGAACTTGAAATGGCAGTGGCGTCGGAGTCGTCAGAAGTGGAGATTGTGTGTCCGATGCATTTCTCACAGCTCACCTCGGCACTGAAGGAACTTGCAACCAGCGGCGTGTTGACGGACATTACGTTCATCTGCGAGGATGGCACACTGCAGGCACATCAAGTGGTCTTGTCTGCTTTCAGTGCGTCGCTGCGTCAGATCAGTGTCGGAGGTGGTCGCAAGAGCTGTGTGTTTGTCACCAATGCTAACAAGCTCATTGTCCAGGCCTTGCTACAATACCTTTACGAAGGTTACGCCTGCATAAACAAGCACGAGCTGGACGCACTGACGGAGGCAGCCGGCACCTTGAAGGTGGACTGCTTCTCGCAGACGCAGCTGGAGTATGTAGGTGATAAAGTGTATGTGCGATTCCCGGGTCACGAGTGCCTCCTCAGGGAGAACCTGCAGCGTCTACGCTCAAGTCAGACTCTCTGTGATGTGGTTTTCGTTACGGAGGATTTCTCACGGGTGTATTCACATTCCTGCATCATGGCAACATGTAGCAGAATGCTGCAGAGTGTACTGATGAACCAAAGACGCAGCAACGATGGCCCTTGTGTGTTGGTTTTAGAGGGTGTGAAACTGGAACACTTCACCCCAATCCTTGACTTTTGCTACCGTGGCTCCTCCTCCATGTCTCACGAGCTCGTGTGCAAGACACATGCTGTTGCTCGTTTCCTGGAAATAGATTACGTGCGCGAGATTTTAGTCGCCATAGACCCTCCCCTTTCAGCCACGACGGACGCAAGCGATCAAAAGAAGCCAGTGTCTGCGAACACAGTGAGGCTGATGGACATGATGACAGAGCCTGGAAATGGTCGAGATAGTTTCCGCAATTTCCAGAGGATTCTGTCGCACTTGGCTAGTGCGGAGAGCCTCACGGACGTGACTCTGCTGAAGGACGGTCGCTACTTGCGGGCACACAGTGTGTTGCTGTGTGCGTTTGGGCCGTACTTCAAGGAACTGGAGGAGAAACTGGGCCACGAGCTGAAGGAAGCTGTAGTGCTTGTGAAGAGCCTCTCTGGCAGTCTGCTGCAGTCCTACCTCGACTACTTGTACCGTGGAGAGGCCCAGTTCAGTGGCAGCCCCAGGGAGTTCTGTTCTCTCATGTCCAACTGGATTGATTTCAGCCTTTTGCCTGCTGATGACTCGTCCACGTTTCTGCCCTGTGATGGTAAGTCCTACTGCATTGCAGTTTTCCACTAGTTATATTTTTTATTTAGTTATTATATTTGCCTTAACATGCTACAGAAGTTATTAAGTGTGTGTTGTGAAGGTAAATTAAAAACATAACTGATGTTCTTAAGAGCTAAGACTCAAATGTTGTAATTAGGTGGTATGTTAAACATTAAAACAAACTTGGACATGATCCAAATATAAAAGAATAGAAATGTTGTCCTTTAGAAATGGATAGATGTAAAATTTCTAGTCATAAATATTGAAAGAAATATATGCTGCCATGAACAGTATATTCTTCTTCATTCTTCTTCATATTTTATTTCTTCTTCTATATAAAACTAATTAATAATAAAAAAAAATTCGAAAATTTTGTTGATTCAAAGATGAAGATTATTGATAAATTTAGTGTAATATCTATAAACCTCACACACTCCAAGTGTACGGGTGACACATTTGAATGAAGGATTTTTTTGTTCTTACAATATTGTATATAATATAGGTACCGGCTTTTTCGTATGTGAACTCGTGACACAGATAATATAGGGTTTAAATAACTCTCAATTGTGTTGCATAAAGGATTTGTTTGGAGTAATTTTAAACAACAGGTTTACACAAGTTTATGGTTTTTCGTAATAAGATTTAAAGTAGTCAGATGCTTGTATGTATAGGCATGCCCTGCAACAAAAAATTTACCTATAGTTGCCACGAGTATAAAATAATAGTGGAACTTATACGAAAGTTCTGAAAAATGTATGCCTGGTAGAGCTACCTTTATAATTACTGCATGTAAGCTGGGAAGATCGGATGTGTGTTCCAGGTATGAAGGTGGAATCTGGACTTGTCTATAATAAGGACACCGGTCCTGCTAAATTTCTATTTTCAGCCATTTTGTAAACTTAAACATTCCCAAGTCCTTTTGTTTAAATGACATATAAAATGTTTGTGTCTAGATTACACTGTTCTCAAAAGTATCTCTGATATGTAGTCTAGTCTAATCTTGAAAACTACAAGTGATCAACAACAGCTATCACTAATATTATACATTACTAGCAGTCCCCCGCGGCTTTGCCCGCGAGTATTATTCGTAACTGATAATATTTACTTTAATTGAAAAACCTCTTTGTACACAAGATTGGTACTTCAGTCATCAAGTGTTAGAATGTCCAAGTGACTAGTTGAACTAATTTTGCAGCAGGATAAGTAGCTATAGCTGTCCACGCGAAAAGCAGTCTTAAATTTGTCCCTGCCACTAACAGTGACTTCGCCTGGACCTTATTTATAACCCTGCCAATGTGACGCTGTGGGGTAATTATAGACACCTAAGGTAAGAGGTGAATCGAATGAGAAACATCCTATTTACCCTGTGTACATACATTGGTGACGGTGCCCTCAATTACATATTTTCAACATATTCACTGGAACTTTATTGCTATTACAAAGTTTCAGTGGGTAAAGGTTTCACGGAAACGTATTTGGTACAGCAAACTGCCAAAAGTGACCCAGTCAAAATGAGATAAAATAATAAAAATGCTAGGAATATGTATATGTTGTTCACGAACAATTGCCCAAGTTTAAAGTATATTCGTCATTTTGTACTGTTATGTCACAGTATAGTAACTTACCACATTTTTGTAAATACAGTAGTATATACAATTTAATAGTGTTTTTAAACAAAATAACATTTATGACTTAATCACTTTTGGCAGTATACCGACGATATGTCAGCTGATGTTGTAGACGAACCTAAGTGGAAATCAAACTGCAATTTTACCCCTTTTAAACGACTAGGGCCTATATGTAAATTGCACTAATTCGATCTGCCTTGTATTTTTCGTGTGTCAGAATTGAACGTTCGCACGCAGCTTTTAACGGAATTCGAGGCTAGAACCTCCCGGAATTTAGACTTGAGTAACAAACAACTGCGTCACGTAACGTCGAAATAATTCATGAAAAAATATTTAATTAAAAAAAAAATAAAATATTTGTGCCCTGGGCTTAGGGTTGTACAACACCACATCTCGATATGTTTCTGTAGCATGAACGCCTTTATAATGTGTTTCTCGCTGCTCGTTCCTGCTTTTCAGATCGTCTGCCTTGAATGTTGACCATTTTAGTTTTATTCTTAATAATCACGTTTTCTTATAAAGTAAAAAAACTTATATATCAGCCTATTTTTTTTTTTAATCACTTACATAAGCATCACTCTGACGCGAACAACACCTCAATATCCCTACTGGTTAGATAGATATCGTGGGTTGATGAAAAACAAATTTTGTGCTTTTTCACCCTTTTGGATGTCAAAATTCGAAATATTTTAAATTCACATCTTAAACATTTGTATAAGTATCCAATTGAAGTGTAAATCACATCGCTAGCCCGTTCAAATAAAAATCGATCATTCACTAAAAAACACACATCACCCCTGTACAGTACTGAGAAATCAAATTTTGAAAAATCTTAAAACCATTTTACGATTATTACTGTAATCATCATCCTGAAGCAAAAATTAATTGTATATCTCAACGGGTTTGATAGATATAAAAAATTAATCTAAAACACATTCAAGGTCTTTTCACCACCTAAGAGAGCAAATTTCGAAAAACCTTTGAATCACATTTTAGAATACTTTATTGGTGTCTTGTGGACGTGAAAAACACAACATTAGTCCGCTGGGTTCTAGATATAATGACGATTAATTGAAAACACCTTGCACCACTTTTCACCCCTTTTCACCTCTTTAGGTGGCAAATTTCAAAAATTCCTGTAATTTCTTTTCAGGTATTTGAGTAAGCATCAATCTTAAACAAAAATCACGTCGCTATATAAAAGTCAATGGAATCGATGTATATAAAACCCATTTTATCCCTTTTTTAACCGGTTTACGGTTGAATTCCGAAAATATATTTTAATGGTGCTTGGGATATTTACAAATTAATCAATTTAAAGCAAAGAGTACTTCGATATCTCAATTGGTTCGATAGATATGGAGGGATAATCGAAAACACATTTCACGTATATTTACCCCCTTAATTAAATAATTTCGAAACGTCTTGGAGTCCTGTCATAGACATTTGTAAACGTAACTAATTAAAGTAAATTTTACGACGATAGCCAGTTGTGTTTCAAAGATATAGACGATTCATAAAAAACACATTTTGCCCCTTTTTACTGTTTGGGGGCCGAATTTCAAATAACCCTAATACTACTTTTTGGGTATTTATGTAAGCGACACTTTGAAGTGACAATCAACTCATTATCCCGAAGGATTCAATAGATATCAATAGTTAATCGGAAAGACATTTAAGGTCTTTTCACCCACTTAAACATTGAATTTTGAAAAATCCTTAAATTGGCCAGTATGCATTTTTATGGGTGTCCTTTTATAGTAAAAATCCTGATGATAGGCCGTCGGGTTCGAGCTCTATAGACGTTTCTTCGGAAACACATTTCACCTCCTTAGAAGTCAAATTTCGAAAAATCCCTTCTTAGTGCTCGCCTATGACCTGAGGGGAACCCACACAAAAATTTTCGTGATTCTAGGTTCAGTGGTTTGGGCTGCAGTTTGATATGTCTTGTCAGTCAGTCATTGTTCATTTTTATGTATAGAGATTATAAATACCTGCCAAGTAACTTCAGTGTAAGTTAGGTTTTTGCTTTTTGACTGCTTAAATACCACAAGTTTGTACCCAGAAATCAAAATTTTTCCGGGGAAGGACCCGGACCCTCAAATTTAGTGGGGTGTTGTCAGTGTACCTTAATAAAATGCTCCATAGCTTCATCAGCCTTCATACTGTAGGGGTCACTTTTGCAAGATAATTCCTTAAGGATCCTAATTTATTGCAGCACCAAAAAAAAAAGTAATGAATCATTAAACTTTCATTACAGTATACTGAGGTATGGAGTGTTCCACCTGCGTCCACTGAATAAAAGTTTGTAGTCTGGCCAAATAAATGTAATGAATTTAGCTGAATGTGACATTGTTGATTGTATAAATTCCAGAAATGGGAGAAACAATCACGTTGTAGATAAACCAAAATGTGTTAACTCATAATGCTGAAATCAAATTTTGCAGGAGCACTCCCGGGTGAGAACCACTCCAATTAACTAAAAGATTTTCAGGTCCGTGTTATGCCAGAAACGTATAACAATATTACGAGCACTGAAACATAGGCTGTTCTGAGGCACTAACAGGATCTTTCAAAAGATAAATATACTAAGTTAGGTTAGTCCCTAATAATATAATAATTAGTTGCAGTCTGCTTACAAGTTTTCCTGAAAAATTACCTGAAAAATAGTATGTTTAACAAACGATGAATGCTATAAACGCATGATTTTAACTATGTAAAAGAGGTTGTAATTTCAGTGTCATACTTGCAATTTTGCCTATTTGCAATAGCTGTGGTAAGAATAATGTGTTTTTGCCATAGCAGGCATTTCTGCAGAGAAGACTTGCGAGGTACTGGGACTCTCTCTCGATAATATCAGCTGTGTGGTTGAACTGTCGGAGGAGTTTGACCTCGGTCGGGATGCTGTGCTCATCCAAGGAGACAGTGAGACTGTAGAGCTGGTAACTCAAGAGGACAACAGACGTGAGGCTGCTGGAAACGTGAGTCAGACAGCTTTCAACGTTTACCAGTTGAGCATAATGCATTCTGTTGGAACAGAAAAAAATACACGTGTTAGGAGTAATGTTTCTTGTAATGGGAGTGTTTGACAATTCTAATATTTATGGACGTACACTATTGCAAGCAGATGCTGCTGAGTTGTTAGCGACACAGCAACAATCCCTTTCAATGGATTTATGCCTATAAAATGATTCCATAAAACAATTTTATGTGTAAAAAAGTCAGCTTTGTACAGTTATTCTCTCTAGCATTGTTTTCCAATGATACTTGCAGTTTAGCACTTTCTTAGATATGCTATTTCCATTAATTTATATTACATGTTTTATACCATTTTTGCTGTGCGCCTTACTAGCGGGTGTAGTCACTTAGACTCCAACAACACTTTGCTGATTCTCTATTGGTCTTGTAGGTTTAGAAATCTTAGGGGTGTGGTCAGCCTAGAGCTGTTTTGCGCATTCGGGCTTGGAAGCAATGGAGTAATAAGAGCTACACTGACACGCTCCAAGCAAGTGCCCCATTGCTTCTAAGTAAAAGTCACTAAATTGATGCACAGTGTTTCCATTGTACTACCGGAGCAGTGAAACATTATCTGGTGACACTATCATTTTATAAATGTAAAGTAGTAGTTTTCAAACTTTTTGGATCACTGCCTCGTAGGTTCGTAAAACCAATTCCCAGTGCACTCCTCCCATCTTTTCCTAACCCCCTTGCTGTCTCATCGCCCCTCAAGGTGTCCGCATTGCCCCATAGGGTCAATATCGCCCATTTTGAGAAACACTTGCGTAAAGTATGTACCAAAGTAGTACATTGTAGAACCATAAAGTAGTTTTGTATCTATCTGAACAGTAAATTTGTGTAATATAGCTGTGGAAATAGTCTGCTGTCAGCTATGTTAGAGGGCTCTGAAATAGTATTTTCATTGTGTGTGATGTTGAGAAAGAACATGAAAGTTATACTTTGAAATTTGTTTTCTTTTCGTTGATAGGTAACATTGGGAACACACATAATAAATTGAAAGTAAATGTTGATTTAAAAATTATTGTAACACAGTTCAATAACCTTGTAGACAAACTCCTGTAGAATTTAAATTAAGCTGCATATGTATGTTGTTTTCATTTCTTTAGTTGTTAGACGTTTCACAGTAGATCTAACTCTGCAGAGGTGGATTTAAACAGGTTTCGGAACTTCTGTTGAGCAGTTGCTTGGTCTACCTTCCTGTAACACAGTAACAAGAGTAATAAGGTCTGGTTTCATCCCAGATCTGTTCTATGAGTTTAAAGTTGTGGCTGTGGGCTGGCCAGTTCATTTTCGGAGTCTTGTTGTTCACAAACCACTCACAAACAGACAATTTCTTATGCTATAGATCGTTGTCATGCTGAAACATATGCAATGGAAAATGTGTAGTTGATCATAATGTATTTAGAGCCTTATGCCTTAACTCTTGCGAAGTTTCACCACAGGCATACTACATGCTGACGTGTAGTGTTCATGTGGGATTCATCACAACCGATCCATTCCATTAATTAGACTGCTGCATGGTACAGCATGATTCAATACTCCTAAATCACATGTCTCCAGCACGGCCGTAGAAGAACAGATCTGGACACTCGCCTGGAAACTTGACCCCCTTGTTGTTTGGCTGTAGTTCACCAAGTTACCGAGAATATTGTGTTTTATTGGCGCTGATGTTAGGGCGGTCGGACTAAACTCCGCCCACTTTTTTTCCGCTAAGATAAACAATTTATCAAAACGTATATTTTTATCAATGAGTTTGAGTCCGACCGCCCGGAAAACAGCGCCAAAACGTACGACATTCTCGGTAACTTGACGAACTACAGCCAAACAACAAGGGGGTCAAGCAAAATACATTGTTAGATAGGCGAGTGTCCAGACCTGTTCTACGACCGTGGTTTCCAGACTTCTGCCTTTTAAGGATGGTGCCTTTTTTACATCATCAAACTTGACACTGTACAGTCAAATGATAAATTTGCAGTTAATGTGCAGGTGCCGTCACCTGCACAGTCTTAATGACTCCAAGAGTATACATAGTGTTGATGCTGTCTGCACAGTCGTGGTGCTACGGGATTCTGGAATTCACGAGTGTTTGTGTCACAGAATGAGACAATGTCACCTTATTACATACACTCTTCAATGCTAGATGGTATTGTACCTGCTTGTCAATGCACCTGGCTTACAGGCCATGGTTTTGTTATGGTTGTGTTATTCTCCTTCTGGTTCATATTTTCAAAGTGCTGAAATTACCCGTACCGATTGCCGACTGATATGTGTTTCTAAAGTACGTTGTAAACTATATTCACATGGTAGTGGTTTTTGCATGTTTTAACATTAGTTGTAGTATGATACACACAAAAATAATACCGTGATAAATGACACAATTTTTGTATTATTGGAAAATTGTGTGTGTTTTTAACGAGTACGATTGATAGGGACCCTTAACCCACAGGATTTTTGGACTAGTTTTGTTTCAGTTCTTTATGTGCACATACATAGCTGTTCTTCATGGTTATTGGTACTGTAGTTTGTCTTTGTGTAGAGAGGTCTTTCATTTGACGGTGCCATTGAGAATAAGGTTACGTTTGCGCCACATGTCTGTGAATTGCTGGTAGAACTCTCTAAGGCAAAAATTCATAAGCTTATATTTGCCCTCATAGTGTTTGTTTTATAGACGTTACTCGTGACTGCATTTTCCACGTTGATTTTCTGTCTTTGATTTTCATTTTTGAACTGTAATTAATACAACTTATAGTCTGTGTAATGCAACAATTACAAATATTCACAGGAAAATACTTTTAATTTTTATGTACTGCATAGATTGAGAGCCAGCTGAGTATGTTTGTGCAAAAATCACTTGTGGCAGAGGAAACATGCTTATTCCACGGCAAGAGCTGTAAAATGAAATGCCAACACTACTGTCAAAAGTGGAATCCTTACATAAAACGAACTATACGTAAATATTTGCATATTATATTTCTTTTGTTATTAAAGAAAGAAATGGTTACATTTAGTTCTGAATGAATATTATGGACAGGTCTGGATTTAAAGGTAGTAAACTTGTCAGAGGTGGTATTGCGTAACTCTTCACCATCCAATTAATAGCAGCTATTGTACCCTTGTTATAATTGTACAATGACAGTGCCATGCAATTAATAGCGGCTATTGTACCCTTGTTATTACTGTACAATGACAGTTGCATGATGTGTCTGGTTTTGACAGATAATTCAAATTTTTTGCTTGATTTTTGAAAGGGTCATGTAATTGTTTGATCAAATTTGCTCCCATAATCATGTGTAACTCATCAGCCAAAAATAGTAAATATTTAAAAATAATTTTCGGATTTTTGTGGGCATGTCTATTTTTGAAAGTTTGCTCCTTAAATGCCCTGTGAGCTTTCAAAATTTACTGTCCAGTAGTTCATGTAAAACAGAGTATGTTCGCTTGAAGGCACTGACCTATTTTAATTAAAGTTTTTGGAAAATTTAATTGTAAGATTCCATGGCTTTGTTCTCACAACTGCAAGCTAGAGTCGTTCTTGGTGCTTGAAAGTTATAAAAGACATATATAAATTTCATTTTCAGTATAATTAATTTTTGCAATTTGTATTTTATTTGTTTTCAAGTAAGAGGTTACAAAAGATTTCATGAAATCTCACGCGTAAAACAAGGAACATACAAAATAATTTGCATACAAGTTTTAGTCATATTACGTACAGTAATCTCTCGGACTGAAAAAAATATTCTTTAAATTGAAGAAGGTTTTAAACTGAATGATAAAAGTATGTTGGGACTTAAGTTGGAACCAAAAAATACAGTTGTTAAAGTGAAAGAACTGGAAGACCTTAAAGTGAGAGATCGCTGTGATGCATACAGTTCAGACAGTTAAAAAAAAGTTGCCTAGACAGTAATTCTTCAATCGTTAATAAGAATACCAAACAGTTTCATTGATATCCTACATATGTATCCAATTTATAAGTTAACCTGTTTACAAAAGTATCAGTAACAGTTAAAAGGGTCATCTTAAAACTGAAATTCACATTTGCCACTAGTAGTACTAGAGTAGCCGACGGCCACCGCTAGGACGACACCATAGGTTTTAACACATAGGTAAATGACAACTCGTGTGTGCTATATCTCATGTACATTTATTAACACTTACATACAACTTTGATGTTAGATGCACAATAAATATACAGTGGCAGTTCGCCGACCAAGTCCTTCATTACTGTCAACTTATCAAGTTTATTATCCCTTTACAATCCTTTCTTCCCTCTCATCAACTTTCCTCTCTACTTCTTTCCACCCCTTCTCCTCTTATCTCGTCTTTTCCTCTCGTTCACCCCCTCTTATCACTTCTCCCTGTATCTTTGACTCAGGTTCCACCCTACTCTACTTCCTCTCATTCTCTTTTATCCTACCACCTTTATTCACCTCTTCCCAACCACTTTCACCCCTTACCACCCTGTTTCACCTTCTCGCATCCTCTTTCACCCCCTGCATATATCTTTCCCCCTCCCATGTTCTTTTAATTCCTCCTTTTTATACACTCTCCTTTCTTTTACACCTTTCCATACCTTCCCATATATCCCTCTTCCCTCACCTCTACACCCCTCCCCTCCCTTGACACCCTCCCCCATCTACATATTATCCAACCTCTTCTTCCAGTGCTCTCTCGTTCCTTCTACACATCTCACCACTTTCCTATTACATCCATTACCATCATTTCCCTTTCTCCTCTCCTTCCGCTGACCCCATACTTCCTCCTTCCCTCATCACTACCCCATCATACCCCAACTATACCATCCCTCTTATACTCATCCCTCCCTCATACGCCTTCCCACCTTGTTAAACATATCAACCTTGACAATATATTTTCTAGTAAGTATTTTTGTTTGCTTATACAGACACCCTTTCTGTGTTGTATACTGTATACATTATTATTATTATTATTATTCATCTAGCTAAAACATTTCTAAAATATTTATCTAGAGTTATGGCGGGGTTTTTAATTACAGTAGTATTTAAATGCATGTGAGGGAGTAAATGTGCTTTTGAAGAATGTCTAAGCGTTAATGAAAAAAAATGCATATGTCCCCACCAGCAAATTGGTCTTAACATGTCTTTCATTCGCTGTCATATGTTTGGTTTTTTTAAAATAATTTGTGAAGTGTTATTTTTAATTTTAAGTTTTTTTATTGGTAAATGTGTACATATTTGTTCACAGGAGTGCAAAAAGTCAGACAACATGACTCAGTGGGTTGAACTTACAGCACTAAAAGTTGAAGAAGTGGATGGAAAGTTGTCTGCCAAATTGCCTTCAAAGGTGAACCCCAAAGTCTGCAGATTGTGCAAAGAGGAGTTCACATCTATAGTAGAGTTCAGAAGGCATTTTGCCAACCACCCAGAGTCAAAGTGGGTGACATGCACCCACTGCAGCAAGACGTTCGCGACAACTGGGGAGCTGAGAGTCCACATGCGATCACATACAGAGCTACGCCCATTCCAGTGCAACGTGTGCAACAAGAGCTTTGCAGCTCGCAGTGTGCTGCGCAAGCACAGGGTCATACATGAAAGTGATCCGTCTAAGGCATACCGCTGCTCCGTGTGTTCAAAATCCTTCCTACGGCGCGAGTATTTTCAGGAACACCTTCGTACGCACTCTGGCACGAAACCTTTCAAATGCCCCACCTGCGGGAAGGGCTTCGTGGGCCGCACCGGCCTTAACCACCACATCAAGACTCACACCAGTACGGATGAGCGCCGTAACTGTGTTTGCGAGGTGTGCGGCAAATACTTCACGCGACATGCACTCTGGACACACATCAAAACTCACAAAAAAGTTCATATGTGCGAAACTTGTGGGAAGGCTTGTGCAACACCTGCTGCACTTAAGGTTCACGTGCAGGGCATGCATTTAGGAGAACGTGAGCATACCTGTCACGTGTGCGCCAAGAGCTTTGGTGAGAGGCGACACCTTCTACGGCACATCAGGTCACATGATCAGGATAAGGACTACCGCTACATTTGCACGTTTTGCAGCAGAATTTTCAAGACTGAGGACCAGCTGAAGAAGCATTCACTCTTGCACCACAAGGCACCCGGGGACCTGCCCTTCTCCTGCGATATCTGCGACAAGTCGTTTGCAGGCCGCAGCACACTCATCTACCACAGACGTTCCCACACAGGCGAGCGTCCTTACACGTGCCTTGTTTGTGATAAGTCGTTCTCCCGCCCGGATGCCTTCAAGAAACACGAATGCATTCGCCGTGACGAGATTTTGCTTTACGAATGTTCACTGTGTGAAAAGATTTTCTATGATGTAGAAGCAAGAAATGAGCACGTCAAGTCGCACAAAGACAATGTTTACCGCTGTGATGTGTGCCGCAAGTCATTCCGGCATCAAGGGAGCCTAGCTAGACATACCAAGACGCACATGACTGAGCGAGATGGAGAGGTGCCAACATTATCTGACCACGACTACACGGCAGAGGCTGCTGCCAACTTTAGTAACCATGAAAACGAGATTTTGCAACATGCTCCTGTGTCCAGCGAGCATCTTGTGGATGATAAAAAAAAAAGACATCCTCTCACGGTTACCATTGGTGGGAATTTGACAGACAGCTTACTAAACAAACATTTAGACAGCAGGAATATGGTTGTCGCAGAATCAGCAGGTACGTCCACGCAAGACACGACACCCAGACTGTATGTAACCAGTAGTTCATCTCAGTAGCGATTAATTCTTCCTGGTTCATCCATTGCATAATGTATTAAATTTTTATTTTTAATTATGTGTGTGGTCAATAAATTTTATGTGGTTATGGAATGTATTTTTTTTTTTTTTTTTTTTTTTTTTTTTTTTTTTTTTTTTTTTTTTTTTTTTTTTTTTTTTTTTTTTTTTTTTTTTTTTTTTTTTTTTTTTTTTTTTT
>PNEQ01121386.1:0-16348 GCA_003012365.1 Medauroidea extradentata | reverse complement strand
CACTACATTTTTTTGTGCCCTGACCAGGTTGATACAGGCACGCCACTACGTTACAATAAGAAGTAATCAATCACTGATACAGTTTCATTAGAATAATAGTAATAGCCACTTTAGAAATAAATATCCCTTGCATTTTAATAACTCTTGCCAATGCTCACCAAGAATGGGAATTCTTCCGTAGAAGTAGCATGTCTTACGACAATAATGTGCTTGGTGTAATGGTCATGATAATGGATGATGCCAAACCAATATTGTATAGGATATGGATTTTTTCCTCTCACTATTAACTTTTGCTAAAATTTCATTTCAAGTGAAAGACGTACTAGCAAGCAAAAGAATATATAAAATTGCTGTAATTTTATCGTAAGACTACAATCACTCATTTCTACTACTTTTCGTGTTACTGTTTTTTATGCCTAACAAGAGCACATGTTACAGATACATCTTCCTGAATTATCTTAAATTTTTTAAAGACACATTAAAATTTTTTCAAAACAAAGAACGTATACTTGAAGCCATTTTAAAGGAAATTTTTGTCAGTTAACTACCTGAAATCATTATATATTAATTTAAAAAAAATTGACACAGTAAAACCTGTTTTTAAGATAATTGTAAGACATTTTTGTGATATATCCTATAATTTACGCTTTTAAAATAATTATATAAAAATTAGTAGAAATGTCAGATCTTGGCCTTAAATTTATTTACCTAAATTCTGTTTCTTCGCCTTCCTATTCAGTTAAACTGCAGCAGGTGTAGTTAAGATGCAATGTTGCAATTGTTTTATAATGTCGAAAATGGTTCTTTTAGAACAGCCAGTTACATACTTTTGGACCTTCCTTAATTTGTCAAACTTAATACTATATAAAACCCCTTCCTACCAATATTGCTTCTTTTCTAATGTTGTATTTTTCATGCAAAATTGTTAAATAATATCACACAGAAGTAAATAAATAATACGACCAGTGCATTTATAAAGATAATTTAGTCCCGAAATCATTTACTGGGCACAACATATAGCTTGATACAAGAGGCATAACTAACTTTTGCTGGTGTAATGCTGGTATTAAGGTATGGGATGATGACAAATGCTGACTATAGAGAGCCTGTATCTTATTTACTAAACTTTCAGTACAGAACATTACAGTCAGTACATGGGTTATGAACCCTATATAGCTGATGCATGATAATGTTTGCAACATGTTTTTAGAAATAAATATTTCTACTAGTACGTTATTCTGTATATTTATCTACGGAAAAAAATTCAAAAGTGGGTCTTTGGAAGTATGTATAGGGCAGGAGTGGCTGGTGTTCCTCGAGTCAGCAGTTTGACGGGTTTGACTGAGAGGCCTTGAGGTGGTTAGGAATTGGTTTAGACCCTATCTGTTTGCAGAATGTGGAGGTAGGGTCTACTTGGAGGAGTCGATAGGTGGGTCAGTTAGTTGTTCCTCGGCTTCTGTGATGTAATCTGTCATGTTGAGGATGACTGTTGTCCTGTAAGTACTGATTCTGTAAGTACAAATCTCTGTCTACATGTTTTTAAACAATATTTTTCCTTGAGATAACACTCTTTGAACATTGTTTTCTTTTAAAAGTTTTTGAGCAAACTTCAGCTGGCTTGGTTTGCATTTCCAGCACATGACCTAATAACGCGCTGAAACAAGGACAGTGGCTGTTAACGTGTATTGGAAAGAGAGTGAATTAGTGTCAGAGGGATGAACTAGGGTGTGGTGGGAAATTTTAAAATTATTGTATTTTAAAGCCTGGTGGTTGTCTGGATTTTGTGATACACTGATGGGCTAATACCAGTGCCTCATTTCTTCACTATGGTGTTGAATAGATAGTTTGTGAGAGGCTGTACATGCAGCAGCTGGTTTATATTAAAGGTTTACGCTGGAACTGGTTATTACTTGCTTGGTATTAACCCTGTTGCCTCTGTCTTAATATGTTTGAAGTGAGGCCAATGTAGTCATCATCGCACCATGTGCACTCTAGTGGGTAAATGTGGTTTTTTGACCAAATGCAAGTCAATTACGTCTGGAGACAAAAACATATCTACCAAACTGCAGTGCACGGTGGGATGCTGAATACATTGGAATCACCGCAAATACACTAAGACGGAGGATGATTGGCCACAGGGCCAGTAAAAACAAGCAATAGCCAGTTCAAGCCTAAACCTGCAAGATAAACCAGTTGCTGCACATGCGGTCTCCCACAAACTCTCTTTGGATGCCTGTTACAAACAACACCGGAATGTTGAGAACCTTTCAAACTTCAGACAATCGTGTAGGCGCTGGGAACTAGCTAATCAGTATATCACAAAATCCATACAACCATCAGTCCTTAACATACAATAACTTTAAAATTTCCCACCACGCCCTAGTTCGTCCCTCGGACCCTAGGTGTGCTAGTTACCAACCATCGCTTACCATCTACCATGCTGCAGTGTGCAATCACTCGCAGCCCGAGGAAGCTAGCCTAGCCAGCAAAACATCACAATCGCGCTAAAAATGTGTTTTCCATCTGTTTTTTGTGTTCTCCAACCTGTAAGTACTGATTCAATAAGTACTTGTATAAACGTTATTGCAATAATCTTATAGCAATAAATTACTGTGTTATCTTAACATTACTGCGTGGATGTAAACATAAGCATATGACATTTATTAACCAATAATTTCATGCGTTACTGTTCAATGTTTTATCAAGCTAACTAATGTATGCCAGCCAAGGTACTGCAATTGAATACTATATTTTTATGTAACATGTCTCAGATGTCAAGAACTACCACTTTAATGAATGTGTGTTTTACATGAAATATTGTTATTTGTATGTGGCTTCTTTATAGAGGCCAACGTTTAGATGTAACACGAGAATTAAGAGTTTAAAGTACAATACCTAGTTTATTGGAGCAAGTGAAGGGAAATGTACTACTGTATGAAATATTGTGTTGTAATAATTCTTAACATAACTTTAACAACTATATCTCTCTCTCTCTCTCTCTCTATATATATATATATATATATATATATATATATATATATATATATATATATATATATGTATATATATATATATATATATATATATATATATATATAATACACACACCTATTTTTTTGAAGAATTATTAATATTTGTTTTCTAAATATTTTTCATTTGTGATATAAATGTTTCGGTTAGTTTCAAAATATTTTATATAGAATATTTCTACCAAGTAATTGAAACTTATGTTCTTCGTTTGCTTTTGCAATGAATGCATTTTTCTAGGAGAGATTTTTAAGAATGTGAAATAAAGGGATTTCATTTTCATCAGTAGTATTATATTTTTTTTACCTGTATCATGAAACATGTGCTGTATGTTAATGTAAATACCCAGAATTATTTGATTTTCCCTTGATATGTATAACAGTATCTACAATATGAACTTCAGCAGCAATTTACTTACGACTATGGGTTCCTATTTATGCTGTTTTAAAGAGTTTAATTTTTTAAATCCTGCAAGGGAGTTGCTACAAATCTGTTAGAAAATGTTGAAAATTGTTTGTACTATGTTGGCAAGTTTTTTCAGTGTATAAGTTTCAATAGATTTGGCTAAATATTATTTTCTTAATGTAAATAGTTTGCCAGAATCATTCAAACTTATGTTTAAAAAAAGTATTGTAGTAAAAAAAAAATTTCCAACATTTCTACGTAACAATTTTGTGATATGTACTCTGTATCAAGATTTAAAAATTAAAACCTATCAAATAGCATGTAAATAGACCCATGGCATTAAAATGTGCATTTTTTAACATAGCTTTGTTTTTTCAAGGAAAATTAATAAATTTAAAATTCCCGCCATTAGTTTATGGAGACGCCATGTGGAGCGCTAGAATCGAGTAGTTTTTTTCGTTAGTTCCACGAGTGGCCACTGGGAGCACTAGGTGCAACTACTAGCACGAAAAAAATCATTGAGTTGCTCATCTTTCTGTTAGGTATATAATCTTTGGCTGCCATTAGTTCATGACCAGTCGCAAGGCGCCACAATCGCTAGGTGTACTCGGTCAAATATGTTAACATAGGAGATACCAATCTAGTAACACCTTATTTTTTCTATGGGGAGGATCGTGAGACGAGATCGGGCTCACAATCCTGGAGGCTGTGATCCTCGTCGGTGGCCTACGAGAAGATCGGTATCGTTGCCAGTTTTAGTACTGAGGCAGGGTCAGCCAGCATCGTGTTTTTAGTTACATGGAAAGACAGACGTTAACAGCGAACTAACATTTTATTGGACTGTGCTGAAGTCTGACTCTGCAGCAGAATGTCTACGGTAGTTAGTGGGTAGAAGGCTTCAGTAGCTGAAGTATTTGATATTTTATTTGTTTTTTCTTCCCATAGTTTTTTCGCAGTTATTTACCATTGCATTAATTACATTGTACCTTCTCCTAGCCATTTTCTTATCCATTATATGTCGTTACTCACCATGCAAATTCAATAGATTAACATTGCAAAATTGGTCCCGTATCCACCGATCCTTTCCTGAGAGAACTGTGATATTAAATTTAATGCAATTTTTCTATATTTGTGAGTTGTTATTAAAATTTAGGGTTCTGTGTATTTCTATTTGAAGTTTCACGTAGATGTTTTATGAAGTTAGTCGGCCGAACCAGAAGTTTTGTTTTGTTGTTGAGTCTCATTGCTATTACCCCAACCAGCAGATGACCGCATATAATATCACACAATTGTGTCAGTATATACACTACATCACAGTACCCTTATTATTTTGTGCAAATATTTCTGAACCGGTTTGTTTCAGTGCGTCATTTTCTCATCTGCAACGCTGTTTCATGATCAGTGATTAGCTGTTAAGGTATTGCGTGTCTTAACGTTGCACTGCAAATCACAGACGTATGGTACCGCAGTAACCCTACGCAGACTGGTACAGTCAAACGAGAAACGGTTCTCCACAAACACACGCTGCCAATAACAACTAAGCAAAACTGCAGAGGTGCACGTAAGACATTGCAACAAGTTGATGCAGAAATATTTTCGCTAATGACCGTGGATATACGCGGGTTCACAGACCTGTAGGCTAGTCTCCAAGAATATCTGCGTGGTCAAGCAGACAGCTGGTGCCCATTGACTACACGCTGCTGACACAGTGATACGGTGATAGGACAAACCAAGGGCCAGTTGCGAAAGTGACACGAACTTACAGTTGTTTGAATCCTAGGTTGCGCGTATTTTCCAGGTCCTTACTCATAGCACAGAATATTTAGAAGTACAGAAGTGAAATAACCGGCAGGACAGCGAACTCAGTCACACACGCCAGCAATACGGCTTCCCTGGCCAGCAACACGGCGGAGACGCCTACCGCTAATCAGCGTAAGGTGCATGGCTGCCCTGCTAGCCAGCAGCCAGGCCAATAGGAAACCTGCCGTAACATGCAGAAACCAAACAGACATGGGGCTGGAATCAACAGCCCTGGACAGCTAATAAGCGACGAAGTTCGCCCGTATCAAACGAGCCGCCACGTCATTTCACGTCTGTATTACTATTAAAGCCAGCCGTACACGGTACAATATTCCTTACAATATTGTATACTAGGAGTCGTACTTGCTTGGCTATTAGCTTCTCTACTCAAAATCTTGCCTGCTACTAGCAGCCCTGCTAGCTCAGGTACTGGGTTTGCCTAATTGCCGGCGTCCTATTTTTGTTGCGAGCTGCACTACAATATTTAAGAAGCGGCCAATCAGAATTCATTAAAACAACAACACTAGAAGTTTTGGCGCATGCGAGGATTGAGAAACATAAACATGGAGGGAAATAATTGGACGAAAGAGCAGTTTACATTTCAGGCGCGATTTTTCGGAAACATGGAAGGAAAGAAGTGGACGAAAGACCAAAACTGACTGCAAAAAAAAAAAAAAAAAAAAAGGAAGTTCCAGCAATAATAATTTCGGAAGTCGGCAAAATATACACAAACACAAGGCATAGCCATAATTTTCCTTATCAAGTTCTTCCAAAAACATAACAAGGGTTCCGCGATTCCGATTCCATCGTAACAGCCATTTTCTTGCCCACGAAGCTCTTTATTTAAAAATTCCTACGTGAGTCTGAAGCAAAGAGAAGTGTCACTGCGGCAAGTTTTCGTCGCTTGGACAGACTCATGTTGTGGAGTATCTCTTTACAAAACAAGCAAGCCAGCCAGTATTGTATGCAGCAGAAACTTGTACCGCAGGTTATGTATCGGCTTGTAACGTACCCAGTAAAGAAACTAGTAAACATTCTAGTAAGCGAACTTGTAGGAAATATTATATCGTGTGTGGCGGGCTTTAGTCTGTGCTTATAGGTTTGTTTAAGTGAACATCTACAACTATGCGAACGTTTTAAGGGCGTTCATCAAAGTGGTCAAAATACATAGTTTAATACTTATACGAAATAGTGTTAGTTTTATAGACTTTACTTGCCACGTTTTTCACTTGTGAAACGTTTTTAAAACTCATGGTCTTCCCGTAACGGCAAGTTAAATTCAAGATGTGTACGTTACGGGAACATGCACATAACAAAAACCAACTGACTTCAGCGAATGAAATAATTTACACTGAAATGAGATAGTATGGGGCATATGTTAAAAGATTTAGAATCACACAATGGAATTCCTTTGTATTGATAAAAAAAATCCGGAAAATAACGACAATTTTCCTCATTTATGGCAATTTTCAAAAAGTAGAAAGATACTTTGTTGTGTGTCTTTAAATACTTTAGCATATGGCCCATAATAACTTATTTCAGTGTAAATTATTTCATTCGAGTAAGTCAGTTGGTTTTTATTTATTTATACGTTCCCGTAACTTGCAAATCTTGACTTTGACATGTCGGTATAGGAAGACTATGAGAGCTAAAATATTTTCACAAGAGGAAAATGTAGTCATAAGTAGCGTCAGTGAAACTAACACTATGTCGTACAAATATATGCATTTTCGTCACGTGAACACCATTAACTCTCACGTGTCTTGAGATTCTACCCACAAATCACAGACGTGTGGTGTTGCAGTAACTATATTCTGACTGGCGCAAACAAATGAGAGACGTCACTTTACAAAGAAACGTTGTCAATCAGCACGAAGAAGTGCAGATGTGCAAGTAAGGCAGTGAAACAAACTGGGGCATATTCAGGGACTCCTATTTGTTTCCCGAAAAGAATTTTTCCCCAGTTTGTTTCAGCGCCTTACTGGCACATCTGCAATTCGGCTTCACTGTTATCGGCAGCGTGTCTGTATGGAGAGCCGTAACTAATTTGACTGAGCCAACTACAATAATGTTCCTGCAACACCACGCCTCTGTGATTTACCGGCAGAATGCATCGAGAGAGTTAAAATATCTAATCACTGACCACAAAGCAGAACTGCAGAAGTGCACGTAAGGCACCGAAACAAAGTGGGGCAAAATTATTTTCGTGAAAAACAGGGTTCCATGGCATAATTCTTCTCTCGAGAAGTTCATGGTCCTACCAATAGGTCGTGTGTCAGAGGCGACCGGTTGATCGCGGACGAGCTGTAGCCGCCTGAGATAAACCGCTCCCAGGTGATGGAGGACCGCCCTTGTCACGACGTGAATTCCGAGCACGTCTTCGGCCAGGTCGAAAATTCCTGCCGGGGGAAGGTCGTCGACTTGCTGCGCAGCCATGCACACGTGTGCCGCGGTCCCGCTGAGAGACGCCATCAATTTAAACGTTTTACAGCTAACGTTCCCATTTAAAAGAAAACGAACAAATCCGCAGATAGATACCATTTTAAATAACCACTGCTCACTAACCGAGCGAGATGTCGCAACGGTAACACGTTGGACTCACATTCTGTAGGACTAGGGTACGATCACCGGCTCCGGCCATCCTCGTCGGCCTCTGTAGCGTGGTCGGTAGCTTGTCGGCCTACGGTGCGGGAGGTCCTGGGTTCGAATCCCAGTACGGGCTTAGTTAGTTTGTAAGCCGTCCCTCACTAAGCGAATGCTGGGATGGTTCCTCAACAAAGATCATGCAGACTCCTCTCCCAGCTCCTGTCATTGTCCAAAGTTGTGTTAAACCATCTCTAATGACCTCGCTGTCGATGAGACGTAAAACCCACTTACATTACCATAATTACTCACTGCTTTAGGAAGAGGACTAGGAAATCATCTCAGCAGAATAAAATTCGTCCATTTCGTATATAGGACTGTGCAATCCATGTATCGCTATATAGCGAATGACACAATATTAATTGTAAGGTATGACAAGATATGATGGTTTATCGAGGGGAAAACGACTCTTTGCTGGATTTTAACGCACGTTCAGCTTATGAAAGATTACTAGCTTTCGCTTGTACGTAGACCTGTTACCCTATTTGACTGAGCCAATAAGTATCCCGCTATTGCTATATTTGATGCCTATCATTGGTCTGCAGACAGATACGTTGTGTCAGACCAACAGACGTATATCACCCAATCATACATGTCACAAGAAACTATAGTGTAAAAAGGGGTGTACAAATGTTTTCGCGATATACCATCATTAGTGACCCTGGTTTTTCGCGAAAAGAATTTTACCCCACTTTGTTTCAGTGACTTACATGCACATCTGCAATTCTGCTTCATGATTATTGGCAGCGTGTCTATATGAAGAACCGTATATCATTTGTCTAAGCCAATTACAACAAAATGTCTGCAACACCTCACGGCTGTGATTTGCTAGCAGAATCCCAAGGCTCGAGAGAGTTAAAATATCCAATCACTGACCACGAAGCATCCCGGTTTGTGTTTGTGATAACAAAGGAAGGAAAAATTCCCAGGTTTAATAACCCGAATGTTAGAATCCCCTGTACTATACATACTCAAGTTCCGTCTATTTCACTGTCTGCTGTTCTAGAGAGTAGCAGCTAGTTGACAAATGGTCGGAGCTTGAGTATACCACAAAGGACTGAGGATTTTAACATGCAGGTCATTGAAGTCGTGAATTTTTCGTAGCGATAACTTATATTGAATATTTCAGTGGCTGTTCCTATACAGCAATAAAAAATATTATTTGTATTCAAGCGCTAACGTTGTATTATTGACAAAAATATGAATAGTGTACTGCATTAATAAATGTGAATGGACTTTTAGTACATAGCTATATGCATAAGCCATGATTGCTATTTTAGTCTGATCATAAGTATAATATAAATTTTTCTACCATTCCGTTGCAAGGTATTATTCTAGAGTTTACTAAAATCGCCTAGCACATCATTGTGATCATGATTAGAATGTGGCCAGAACTATAACTGGAATAAAGAATACTGAACAGATTTACCAGTAAGTTTAAATTCAGTGGCTTGTGGTGAATGTGTTGCAATGTAATATCTGCTTGTTCTCAACTGTGCTTGTTTACTTTCTCGTCTACTAGCCAGCCTCTCAAAAGTTAGTTGTGCAGAGGACGTCACAACATGTGTGTACTGTATGCCTTACAGCAAGACCGTTAGCGATCACATATAGTTCATTTTGACCTGGTTCCGCTGTCCGTGTGGTATCGCAGGGCCATGAAGTTTCGTGAAAATAATTTTGCCCCAGTTGTTTCAGTGACTTACGTGCACGTCTGCAGTTGTTATTCGTAGTCAGTGATTGGCTGGTTTGACTCTTACGTGTCTTGGGGTTTTACCCGCGAATCACAGACGTGTGATGTTGCAGTACCACAGAATATTTAGGAATACAGAAGTGAAATAGTCGGCAGGAAGGCGAACTCAGTCACACACGCCAGCAAAATGGCTTCCCTGGCCAGCAACATGGCGGAAACACCTACTGCCAATCAACGTGAGGCAGCTGCCCTGCTAGTCGGCAGCCAGGCCAATAGGAAACCTGTAGTAACATGCAGGAGCCAAACAGACACGGGGCTGGAGTCTACAGCCTCGGGCAGCCAATAAGCGGCCAAGTTCGCCTATATCAAACGAGCCGCCACGTCATTTCACGTCTGTATTACTATTTAGTCTGTGGCAGTACTTTACTGCGGTTGGCGCAGTCAAATGAGAGACTTCACTTCACAGACGCGCTGCCAATAACCATGCAGTGGAGCTGCAGATGTGAACGTAAGGCACTGAAACAAACTGGGTCTAAATTCTTTTCGCGAAACGTTCATGGCCCTACTTATAATGCTTGGTATAATCCAGTGGTATAGGAACAATTTACAACTGGGAGGGATGGATATAAAGTGGAAGGGGTGAGGATAATTTTACCGTCCGGAAAATTTGAAATACCGAGATTCAATGTGCTGTTTAAAAGCATGTAAAGCCCAGTGAAAAGGTTTAAGTATTAATACGTGTAATTATAATATTTTGACAAGAATCTGTCACGTTCAAAAAAAGCATACACTCAGTAACTTTACTTAGTAGGGATTACTATTATTATTTTACATGAAAGAGGGAGTTATGTATCCCGCTGATAACCCCCCCCCCCCCCGGTACCCACACCCCTAGCACAGTCAAATGACAGGCATCTTTGGACAAAGATATGCTGCCAATAACCATGAAGCTGACCTGTAGTCCTGTACGTTAAGGCATTGAAAAGAGGAAGTACAAAAATCTTTTCGAGAAAATCATGAGTTCTTTTATATACTGTACCGCCACGACTATTCTCTTGTGAAGATTCACACTCAGGGAATGTGGGATTTTCTACAGGAAACGCTGTATAAATTCTTTCGATAAAATTGCTTGCGAAATCATACCACGGAGTTTTCGTTCTAGCAAACGGTTGTCTGTAATTTGTTGAGCTAACTACGGGAAAACTAAGTACTTTTTATCCACAACGTAAAGCTTTTTGATCTGTGTCAGTCGATGGTGGAGGAAAAAAAATGCTTTGAATATTTACACACTCGAAAATAGGGAAATGCTTTCATTCGTAAAGTGTTGACAGCCACGATTTAACAAACTCTATTGAGCGCACTAAAAAATGTATTACTTTATAAAAAAATTTGTAACAAATATCATAAAAATGTGTTAATTAGGTAGGCCTACTAAAATGATAATGTTGAAAATTTAATATGCAATTGGTAGAGATGATGGTTTATCGCGGGAAAACTTGACTGTTTGCTGGGTTTCAACATACGTTCAGTTTACCAGAAGATTACTGGCTTTCGCTTGTACGTGGAGCTGTTGCCCTATTTCACTGACCCAATAAGAATACCGCTATTGTAATATTTGATGCATGTTATTGGTTTGCAGACTACTACGCTGTGCCAGACGTACATCACCCATTCATATGCAATGTAATGAACTACAGCGTTTTCAAGGGTATGTTGGCACAAAACATTTTTGCGATATATCATCCTCTCTAGCAATTGGTTAAAATCATCTCAAATACCTGCGTGAGCGGAATAAATGTTTATGAACAGCACGTTTCATGTGAAACCAAATCAAATCAACTTCGGTGGTCTATGACATTATTGTTAGAGGTACGTCAATTTCGCGGATTCATCTGGCAGCAGCCTAGACTTGTCAGTCCTATACACCCACTGGCCACAATCTATTATCTATGGGCTTATAACCGTACAAGCAGGTAGCAAGCGATAGCACTTCGCGTTATTTCCTTATTTACTACTGGCTTGCAGTAGTCAAACGCGTTCCGTAACAGCCGCTAGCAAGTCACAGACATGACAATGAAGTATACATAATTAGCGTTCAACCTGACCTGGAATGTATCTGCGAAATTTACGTACCTATAATTATTGTATATATTTTAACATTGTCTGGAAAAACAATTTTCTTGCAGTATTCTGTTTACGTTATAGCAAGTTTCCTAGGAATATAATCGTCAAAATCTGGACTTTGCACTGAGATACTCAGTATCATTTAGGAAGGTCGCGGCTCTAGTCATCTGTGAACTCAGCCTCAGATGTGGCAACCATGTAAACGTGAATGATGTTACTAGTACTCCGTGTATTGACATTCCCTAATTTCGCCTGACTGTCGTAGATACAGCCAAGATAATGAAGATAATATGGTATGAGTAGAGAAGATGGTATATCGCGAAAATGTTTTGTAGTAACATACCCTTGAAAACACTGTAGTTTCTTGCAACATGTATGATTGGGTGATGTATGTCTGCCACAACGTTGCTGTCTGCCGACTAATAACAGACATCAAATATTACAATATTGGGATTCTTAAGCTCAGTCAAATAGGACAATAGTTCCAAGTACAAGTGAAAGCCAATAATGTTCTTGTAAACTGGACGTGCGTTGAAATCCATTAAACAGTCAAGTTTTCCCGCGGTAAACCATCTCTTAGTATGTGCTTACGGACGCCGAATAGCGCGCATCGAATGCCACATCGCCACAACGAGACAAGCTCTGAACTAGCGTGCAAGATTTCCGCCGATCCTGTTTACTACTATATGGAAACAGTGTAGGCTCGTGGGTTGTTGCCAGGTGGGACTGCAGATAGTCGAAACTGTACACTCTTGATGAACGCGCCGTTGACCAACGACCATGAAATATTTGCTGGCTACTAGATATTTTGTGACCACTCAGTAGTAAGGGGCACCTGCACATCAGCGTGTCAGTGGCTGTAGAGTCAACCAGCGCACAACCCTGTACAGCTCTTGGCAACTGCAGCCCTACCTGGCAACAACCCACGAGCCGCCACTTCAAATACATCCGTAAGTACAGCAGTCTGAAAATGCTGCTTTTATCTTAGTTAGAGGGCCTCGAAACAATGTTTTAATTAGCATGGCGTTTTAACAATGACATTACGTCCCTGTCCGACGTGTGTGTTTTCATTCTATACACTGGCACAATGGCCACATATGGAACAGTTTCGCAAAAAATAAACGTATTTACAAACACACTGCAACGCATTTGAAGCGTGTAGCAGGCTGCGTCCTTAAGGGGGCAACCCACTGAAAATTTTAATTGTTTTAAATTTTTTTATTTGTACGAGACGTGGTTTGTTTTGTAAGCACATATTGTGACTATTTTTACCGTAAAGCAAATTTTCATAGTTTTTTTTTATGTCAAAATGTGCAAAATGGTTTCATGCATTAAAAGAAAACCAACGTAGCCTACTTACCGCAATGAAAAAAATGCACACAGCAGAACAGTGTCATGGAATATGACCTGACATTCTAAAAACCACATAGATTAGTTAATTTGTATTTTTAAAATATTTCTTAAAACACTAGATATATTTTATTTAAATTCATTATTTTTTTAAATACAAAAATATTCAACGCGTTTTATAAACATCTAGTGCCATAGTCCACGGCACTGTTCTTCAGTGTGAATTTTTTTATTTCGGTAAGTAAGTTGGTTTTTCTTATTAAAACCATTTTTTGCAAATTTTGACATTGTGGCATAATACAAAATCTATTAAAGCTAAAATGTTTTCGTTACAGTAAAAATATTCACATTATATGCCCACAAAACAAACCATATCTCATACAAATTAAAATAACAATTTTTAGCAACTAAAATTTTCAGTGACTCGCCTCCTTAAACGTCCTCGTTGAAACCAAGCAAAGTATCAAGTACTCTCGCAATTATATTAATAATTTCAAACAATCTGTGATGTAACTGGCCACCAGCCCTTATGTGATGTCAGTTACGTATTTGCTCACCCGTCTGTAGGTTAAGGCCGCGGCCTTCAACGTTTCAATATAGAAGCCCTTCCAAGAAGAATCATTTCAATTCTTCTTTTAGCCTTCCAACGACAATGGCTGTCCCTGATTCGTTATTCTGTCCTACGCACAGGCGAATCAAGAAAAGTTACTGCCGTTGAAGAGACAAAGAATTAATAAAATGACCTTTCCAGCAGGGTTGCCACCTTGAAGACCGCTGCGTTCTACTGATGGTGGCTATGGTATTTGACAGCTTTGCATGCGATTAGTCACTGCACTGTGGACATTTCGATTACTGACTAATAAATAGAGCTACGATTTTTTGCGAAAAGATTTTTGCAACGTTTGGTTTCAATGCGTCATGTGCACATTTGCAGATCTGCTACATCGTCTGTGATTGGATGATTTTACTTCCACTTGCCTTGGCAAATTACAGATACACTGAGTCACAATAATCTTATTTTAATTGGCGCAGTCAAATTAGAAACGTGTCTAAACAAAGACATGCTGCCAATAACATTTCGCAACAAAATCGTGACCCTACCAGAAAGCGGTCCTCGCTACAAGCTACAACATTGTAAGTTACAGAAGAAGTCGAGCTAGCGAACAATAAATCCAGTCTAGTCTGCAGACAGAAAATAAATCGGAATTTTCAGGTCTCTCGCAATCTTCAAGAAGTTTCACACCTGTCGTTTTCGGCCGGACAGAAGAGGGTCTATATAGGTTGGCAGAAAAGAGGCTGGAAATGGAAATAGAGTAGAAAGAGGAGAGGAATGCAACTGTGGAAAATAAAATTGGACAACACTCAAGGAAACCAATATTCAATAGGCAACGTCCACCAAGTTCCCCCCGAACTGCCGGTTATCCAACCATGTTGGAAGTGCAGTGTTCTAAACCCCACGAAGAAAAAAATGAATTGGAGCCAAACATGTTTCTCAGAAACTATCAAAAATTTATTTTCTCACACAGGGGGGAGATGAGTTTCACGTCCACACATCTCAAACGTTGTTTGTTTCCCTTAATCTCTAAGGAAGGGGGAGTATCTCAGAAGCAGGGAGGGACATGTTTATCTCGACTGATTCGTAGAAGCGATGTTTTGTGCGCCGCTGCTGTGCACCCGTTAAACTCGCCAGACGGGACTGCCGTGTTCGTATTATTACTTCCCAGACTTGCTCTCGTGCACAGACTACCTAGGCACAGAATGTATACGAATACAGAAGTAGCCGGTAGGAAGGCAAACTCAGTCGCACACTCCAGCAAAATTGCTTCGCTGGCCAGAAACATGGCGGAAACGTCTACATCCAATCAACGTAAGGCGGCTGCACTGTTAGCCGGCAGCCAGGAAAGCTGTCATAACGTGTAGGAGCCAAACAGGCACAGTTTTGGTATAGACAGCCTCGGCAGACAATAAGCGGACAAGTTCGCCAGTATCAAATGAGCAACCACGTCATTTCACGTTTATGTTACTATCTAGTCTGTCACCATAATATTCTTCATCTTAACTATCACAACGTATGACGTACTCGAGTTACATGAGACAACTTAATGGCGGATGGCATATTTGACAAACACTGGTATTCGCAGTCACTCGGTAAATATGTAGTGAATTTAACAAACTGGTAAATAAAACAATGTTTTATCCTCATTGTGAAGAGACACGATTACTTCGCATATTTATTGTGGTCAGATTCTACGTCAAGAACTTATACTTCACCTTTCAATGTCATTTTTGTGATTGGACAAGAGCTGTTGTAACGCACCTTTGACGACTGCAAGCATACGTAGGAACCAACAATTTTTTTTTTTACGCGTACGCTAGAATTCCAGCAAATGGAAGTTCGTGTCACATTCGCAATTGGCCCTTGACTTATTTGACGTATCCTGTAAGTCTCCGAGCCAATAATAAAAATATACTTTAACATGCCCCAAACGACTGTATCAGCAAGCAGCTAACGAACAGATGTTGTCTGTTTTAATACACAGATATTCTTGGAGGCTAGCCTACAGGTCAGTGAACCCGCGAATTTTTCCTGTCTCTACAAATAAGGAAATAACTTGTGTTGAAATCAGGTGATGCCTGATTGTACGGTCAGAAGCCAATGAATACTTGACTGTGGCCAACGCGTGTATAGGACTGACTCGTCTAGACTACTGTCAGATGAATGCGCGAATTACCCTTTTCTTATAAATAGAGACCGGAAAATCCACGCGTTCACTGACATATAGGCTAGCCTCCAAGAACATCTGTGTACTCAAGCAGACATTATCTGCTCACTGGCTGCTCGATGACGCAGTGATATGAGCCTGCATTTAGTTGATTATGTACCTACTATATGCCTAAGCGACTTCCAGGAAGTGTAAAATAAGTCACGAGCCAATTGTGAAAGTGGCACGAGCTTACAGTTGCTGGAATTAGAGCTTGGGGCAAAAAAAAAAACGCGAATTTTTCAGGTCTCTACTACAGGTTCTTACGAATTGAGTGATCCCAGCGAACCATCAACGTCGGGTTCTCAAACAATGTGCATACATATTAAGGATTCGATAGGCGAGCACATAAAGTATTGTTGCGTGCCATGTTCCTGGAGGCCAGTGGTCGGCGGCTGTTTCGTAACACCTTGAGGGCTGGCCGATGACTCAAAGCCCGGGTGGCTCATAGTGGGAAAACCGCCGACACTACGTCATAGATACCTGTCCCAACTGCGCCTTAACCCTTCGAGGGCTGCCGACGTGACTGCCAGCACATCCGAAACAT
>PNEQ01121385.1:0-44140 GCA_003012365.1 Medauroidea extradentata | reverse complement strand
GTTTCTCATTTGACTGTACCAATCACAATAAGGTTACTGTAACACCACACGTCTGTGATTTGCGTGTAAAACCCCACGACACACGAATGTCAAAACATCCAATCTCTGACCGTGAAGCAAGTCTGCAGACGTGCACACAAGTCACTGACACAAAGTGAGGCAAATTTCTTTTCGCGAAAAGTTCATGTCTCTAGTGATATCTACTGTGTTTGTTGTTTCGTCTCATCGTTGTGTCGCATGATATTTGGTTTTTATTTTATTTTGTCATTAATTTCATTTATTATCTGTTTGTTTCATTTGACCCGATTCCATCTTGGAATTTCATGTTGTGTATTTATCTTGCTGACTAAGCATACTCTGCTTATTTTATGGTTTCTTTTATTTGTTTAGTTTTTCTTTGACAGTCGTTCAATTTTGCAATGGAGTACGTCCAAGAAACTGAATCTAGTCTGAAATTCAGTATTGGTATTCATAACGTATTCTTAATTGCACTAACTGGCCGTGTTTGTTTAGCCATACATTTAGGGTAAAAGAAAGCATTTTAAATGTTTAAGGGGAAAAGTGGACTGTTCACTTTGGCATCAGACTCTCCAAATGTCGCGTATGTTTGTTCCACAATCGTTACTTTCCCCCGCAATTCAAAGGTTACAATTCGTCAATTTTTACAAGGAATGTCATTATTGATACGTTAAATATTTTCAAGGACTGATTTTATAAATTATAAATTAACCGCTGATCAGCTACAGTTGTATGGTTGCTACGGAGGGGAGAGTTTCTGTGGGGAAGGCTTGCAGCTCTGCATGAAATGATGGTTTAAGATGAAGACATCGTTGCGCGCGCAAGGCTTGATTGCATTAAAGAAGCCGGCCGGTGTGAGTACATACGTTCTCTTCGCTTCTTCCTCCCACTTTCTCCCCCTCGGCTCGTAAGTTTCCGCAAACAAAGTGCCCCCGCTCGGGTTGGGAAATCCTCCGCTAGGGGTTGCGGGCGGCGAGGAGGCGCCAGGTCGCAGGGGGCTGGTTGGCAGGAGAGAGAGAGAGAGCGAGAGAGAACCGACTCCCTTTCTGCCGGCGCGCGGCCTTTGTGCGATCGTTGTTGGGGGTTATGCAACCACGCCGTACGCGGTGCGGCGACTACGCGTCTCAAAAACATGCGCCCCCGTCTCTTGGTTGGCGAGTAAGAATAGGGAGTTCGAGGGCTGGCGCCTAGAATCAGTGCTGGTCTGACGAGCGAATACATACAAACAATTTTGATTTTTTATTTCACGAAGCAGAACAAACCTAAGAGTAAGGACGCTGTCTTCTGAACATTAAGTTTTAAGCTAGCTCTCAGATAAGTCAGAGGCATGAGTTTAGGTACGAACAGTCCTTGCACATCCCAATGAGCTATTCCGAAGAAAATTCCATGTCGTTTAATGATCCCAATCGCATACAAACAATTGCTCGAAGGAGGAAGTCTCAACGGTTTTCTATTTTTAAAAGAACATGACAACCTTCACGCCAAGGCTATTCAGGGCTACTAGACTCATAAGGCAGACCAGAGAACTATAGGCCATTCGGAATAAAGTGAGCACCAGAGATTTAACCTTTGAAAAAAATCACTAGCCATTACTGCATATAAGTCAACATTAACAACAGTTACATTATTGTTTGTATGGTTGGTAGCGAATAACTGCATGTAGTTCCATGAATTTTCTTATTTGAACACAGCATTAGTGAAACAACATCAATTGCAAACGACCTCTCTGTATTTAATATACTGAAAAATATTTATTTAAGTTCTTACTGACTTACCTGCTGTCGGTACATTTTTATTTAATTTGCGGCAGCAGAAAGCGACGCAACCGAGTCGATTGTCGTTGGCAGACGCCGCTAACTCTTTGCGCCACAGAGGTAGTTTAAAATTTCACCGACAGATGGCACCAGAGTTAGGTTTTCGCCGCTTGGAAGCGAATTGCTTCATTCAGTTTGTTTGTCCGTTATGTAATGAATATCGGTTTCTGATAAACACATATAAAGTATTAGAAGTGACTGTTCATGAATATCATTGATAAATTATGTGAAGTCAATAGTAATGTAAGTAGTTATGTATTATGATCGCCAGCCTGAGTATCTGGAAATAGAAGCAGCATTTTTTCCCCTGTTTCACACATTAAGAAAATAGGTTATTTATTGTTTCTCTTTACGTGCGTCGTCGTCGTTCATTACAGTATGTTGAACGGAACTTGAATTCTTGAGTTGCGTGTGTCATGTGTGTTTTTAGTGGCGGTTTTAATTTAAAAGTTCGAATATACTGTGCATACATTTACGAGATTCGTAAGGGTAACAGCGCCGTTAGAGTAGACGCAGAGAAACCAGTGTTATAAGACGTTTACTAGCAGGTATTTATAACTAAGATTATTACTGAGTATAGCACATATTCAACACCCGTGCATTTAATGAGTACATATTGTAGCTAAAATTTATCGGAGCAGTGTAACGTAAATGTAAACATTATACAAGCCTATGCAAATAAAAGCACATGGCAATGTTGATGTTTACATGTAGCGGAAAGATATAAACTGGCAGAAAATAGAAATTAATCAGGGCTTTTTTGAGTGCTCACTTTATTCCGAATCACCTATAAAAACACATCGCGCATTCTTGATGATGCTAAACAGGTATAGTTTCTTCAAATGTTGTTACAATATCATGATACGCAAGTGTTTAATGCAGTTCTATAAGGTAATGCCCACAATTCCGTGCACACTTTAGAACTTACTAATTGGTGATGAATCATAACTTGAATATTTTAGATTTCAATATCTTAATGGAACGTCTCCTATTCGTAACGTAAAATTTAAAACATTGTTCAGTTAGGGCCTGGTGAAAGTGCCGTAAATTCCATTATTCGTTACTTACGTTCTATTTTGATGAACGGGGGACATGTATGACAATATTAATAAATTATTTCCGTAAAAGTACGGTTATGGGATGAGTATGGAGCTAAGGTGGAATGGAAGCGTGAGTACAACGGAAAGACTCCGAGGAAAACAACAGAATGGAACGATGTTTTTTCTCGATGTTTTCTGTCTACAGCACTCGAAAATGTTAGTAAAATCACTTGCATCTCAGTTCTAAAACCATGAAATCTAATACAACGTTTAGTTGTTTACACAGTAAAAAATTAATAGTTGTTGTTCGTTGGCAATCTTGCTTACTAGTTTATATTTAATTGCAATTATTACTGTTCTGGGTGTAATAGTTAATTCCTGCAAAGTGTTTAAATCTTTTCTGAGTGAAATAATATAATACGTTTCACGATTCCTTTCTACCATTTCTCTATGTAACGAAACAAACAAATTTGTCATTCCTTGTGAGTATGATCATTTTTCTCTAGTACTTTATCAACTATGTCATCATAATCTGTCACGTCTCGTGAATAAAACGGGCGCTGGAGGGAAGAGTTTGACCCACATTCTGCCTGGACTGCGGAATATTTCAGTACTTGGTGGTCCGCACCTAATAATATAATTGATAGCAGTTTGAAAACTTGAGCAAAGAAATCTTTTCTACTTGAATCAATTGTTTCAAAGTATCCGCAGACGTTAAAGAACGGCTGAAATAATCGATGTCGCTTAGTTTCAACAACTTCACCCTTGCAAGAAATGTATTCTTGTAGATTTTTCTAATACGAACCCACATTGTAGTAAAATTGGGGCAGCAATTAAGTTATTTTTGGATTGTCAATTATGATTTGTGAAAATCTAACGATATTATATTCAATTAATAAAACTACTCCTTGTCTGATTCGCAAGAAGCATAACTGTTCTTACTACTATCGGCGCGGACATGAAAATACGTGCTTTAAGTACCATGATTTTCTTAAAGGTAATAACGGAAATTTCTTAATTAATGGTAAATTAATCACAATTTCCAAATAACCTTCAAACCTGTAGCTACGAGCTCTTAAATACCAGCCAAACCTTTATAGTAGTCACTCAGAGGACGGAGCATTAAAGTCATGCTCCCGTTTCTACTTTTTTTTTGTAATAATTATTTGTTTAGCTTAGACGAGAGAAGATATCACAAATCTGTTCGGCAGTTTTGTTTAAATTTTTTTGTCGTTAATTATATAATTAGCTGCAACCGTACTATTTACTATGTTGGAAAATTGGTCAATGTGGTGAAAACTATTTTAAGAAAAACTGTCAAACAGATTTCTGGTACCTTTTGTCGTTTAGGCTTGAAAGATAGTTATCGGGAAGCACGGGAGGATTACCTTAGATAACGTCCACAGAGTATCGTCTGATCTACAAACGTTATACTAAAATAATTATTTGTAAACTTACTGTACCAACGCAAAGGAGTGTTAAGAAATAGGGCATGATAAAATTATTCCCCATAAATCAATGATAGTGCTCGGATACATTTTTAGGATACGGTCAAACGTATATTGGTTTTACCAGACTTGTGGTGAACTAACAGTTCTCAACATTTGCTCTCTTCATAAACTGAAGTACAATGAGTGCCGCAGACAGTGTATTGCATAACTGTTTAGGAAAGTTTTTACAGTGTACCTGACTGGCCGATGTGCAGCAGTGAAGCAGAAGATAAAGTGTCAGACAGTCAGACTTTTTCATACTTAAAATTACAGATGTTGCCCATGCATTTCAATGACTGATATTTCAGAGAACCTACAATTCGATCTAGTCCATCAACCAGAGACAAGAACTCCCTAAGCCACAAATATAATTGCTCATCCTGTGCACACATTTGTGTTTGTGTTATTTAAAGGCTTAGTTTCATACAGTTAATTCGACCGGACATGAATGCTATACCAAGCACCACGTGGGTATAAGGTCTGAATTTTGGCGAGGGGAGTGATGACAAGAGGGGGGAGAGGTAGCCACCAAAATTTCCAGCTGCCATACTGCTTTAACCTCAAAAGTACACATCACACATGTATTTTTTATGGTAAATTAATGTATTATGCTCTTTAATTGATGTTTTAGGTTGAAAACTATATTTTAGCCCTGTTTACACACCTCATAACTAATATTTCCTTAATTTTTTAATTTGTCGGCCATATTGATACCAGCCACGTCAAGCACTTGTTTGGTTACAATTCCTGGCGACATGCTCCATCTGGACGCTTTTAACATATTTGCCAAGCACGGCAATTGTTGCTCACAGTTCACAACTTTGTTGCTTCGTTCTCTGTGATCGGCGGGCGTGAACAGCTAACAGTTCAAAGACCCCGTCTCACCGTTACTAAGCGAAGCTGTACCATCGCGGACTGAGCTTTTTTTGATGGTCCTTGACCCTGTCGCTGCAACGAGCGTCTGGATCGCGTTAACTTTCATGCTCCTCGGAAATACTCGGGAACATTCGTTTAACCTCGGCGAACGAGCGTAAAGGCTTCGTCACTCTTCATTAATGTAGTTGACTGTATTGAGTTCCTTGGACATACTCCATTGCGAAATGAATGACTGTCAAAGAAAACTAAACAAATTTTACTTGACAGTCATTTATTTCGCAATGGAGTATGTCCGAGAAACTAAATCCAGCCATGCACTCCCATTGCACAGTTCTTTCAAAGATCATATTATTGTAGTTTTTTAACCTAACAAAACCATACTTCACTTCGGCACTCAGTATTTTTTTTATGTTTGAAACTAACATAATCTAACCTAAACTAATTGTCACAGGGGACGGGGGTAGGAGGGGAATTCCTGGCTCAATCGCCGAGGATGAACGAATGCCCGCGAGTATTTCCGAGGAGCAAGAAAGTTACCGCGCCCCAAACTCTTGTGTCGCTGCACGCCTCTTAGAGTCTACGCTCCTCTCAAATAAACTAGTCAATCTTTGCTGCTTCCTAAGTCACTGGAGAAAATTACAATGTGCACACGGTTCACTGTAATTTCATTTCTCAATTAACTGTACGAGCTCCCGCGTTCTTGCGCTGACGACATTTGTCAAATATGGCTCGCTATGTTTATTGTGACAATGCTTCATAACGTTGTTCCTACATTCTTATCTAAGATTGTTTTCAAACAGCCAGGATACCGTACTTGGAAAAATCTACGTCACGAAACCAAACGTATTGCTAAGGAAGCTAATATAGGCCTACAGTTTTTGGGACACTTCACTGAGCGAATCAACTAAATATTTTGAACTTACGCCATCGCAGCGCTAGTTATACTGTTCAAAAACAAAAATCTTCTCGGACTGCAAAGTCGTACGTCCAAAGTATTTCGTTCAATTTATTACTCCCATCACAAGATCTTTACAAACAATCTTGTCTGGGTACTGGGATACAAATAATGCAACGTTTTTCCTAATTTGATAGGAGAAAAAAATTAAGAGGGGACGCAGTTAGTCTATCATACAGTCATTATAGATCGTTCGGGATAAAGTGAGCACTAAAAATTTAACCGTTGAAAAATATCACTAGCCGTTACTGCATATCGTTCAACATCTACAATAGTCCCATTACTGCTTGTATGGTTGGCAGTGAAATTATGCTATAGGCCTATAGTGCAGTGTATTTTCACATTTAAATACAACAATACTGAGACAAAAGGAACCGAAATCGGCATAACTAATAAACATTTTTTTTACCTAACTATATATGTACCTACCGACTGTATAATTTACCTTACACGCGCAAACATCAAGTGACGTGTCCAGAGAGATTAGACATTACCCGTCGTTAGCTGTTACAGGCGGAAACGAACTGGCTGCAAATAGAACTCCAGCAGGGCTGTTTCGAGTGCTCACTTTATCCCGAACTGACTATAGGCCTATATACATACACGTACATATACATGCACAAACGACCATATTAGGAATATATCACGAACTGCTATTCCCTCCCCCTTCACAATAATAAAGTTCGCTCTTCGGAAGGGTCAAGGATTTACTCGAGCGCTTTTAACAACCGAGGATAGTCAAGGATTTAAGTTACACATACGGAAGCTAGACGGAACACCTATGATGCAGTTTGGTTAATAGTTTACTTATTCGATGCTAACGTATTTTTTTTTGTAAAAATTTCTGTTTTTTATAGATTCGTTAAGCAAATATTTGGAATGTTGTTCATGTACTGTAAATAGAAACTTTTTCTCGCTTTATATTTGAAGCACTTTTTCATGTGTCAGAACTTGAGAGTTTGCGAAGGTTCTTTAACAAAAAGTGAAATTAAGGAATGAGATTTTGCCCAAAGGAAAAAAACCACCATTATACATACTTATAGGCGCAATAAACATTGATGACCTAGTGAAGAGGTTTATATTTTTAGATTCTGAATAACTAAGATTTTAGATCATGAAAGTAAGCGGTATTTATGCAACCCGTTTTGATGACACAGTTGTTTATGATATAGGTATGACAAATTGGTTGTCTATTACGTGAAATGTATTTCATCGAACAAATAAAACAAGTTAAAAATTTTATACTGAAAGTTAATACATGCATTGATTGTAGAAAGATGCCGTCTTAATTCTCCGCAGAGAAGTTGAATTAGAGGAGTTTATAAATGGCTAAAGGTATGTTTTTTTAATATTCAACACCTTTTTTTATTATTTTTTTTGCGATACTTTAGATGTCTGGGATAGCTAGTAGCATAACTTTTATTTAAGTGTAAATCAACTTATTTCTGCAAGTATTTATTTTTTAATCATTTGTATGACACTAAACTACTTAAACTGTAATTTTATATAACACCTGAAATGTGTTCGACGCACATATGAGGTAATACGAATTTTGCAGTCACTGCTCCATTAAGGGGAATAGATACACGCATTTAGTCTAAGGTATTTGTGCCTCATTGTAGATTTTGTGATAGGTTTTTCTAATCGGTATGGCGTTTTTTATGCTTGTTGCTATTCATGGATTCGATTTATTTTTAATAAAATTGATTGTTATGTTTTACATTTATGTTGTACTGTATTTATGCTCTGCGGTTAACTGTTCTTGTTTAGCGACGCGGTAAGATTTTAACACAATTTATAAATTTTGTAGGCTATGATTTTACTATGCCAATTATATATTTCACTATACCTTGTAACTTTTTGAGAGTTGCTAAATAATTCAAAGGATTTAGATAGGGTTGGTGCTCGCTGCATTCATATTTTTGGGGTTTTTAATTCCCCTAAACTCGAGCGTGACAGATTTAAGAATTGATATGCATCAACAATTCATATGTATAGCTGAGCCCATATTTTGAAATAGTAGTAGTTGGTTACTGCAGATATGATCGGCTTGTATGACTTCCACGAAGAAATATTCAACTGTTCGTTCTTTGGAAAATCTACCAAATATAATAAGATGTATGACTGTAAACTCTTCTAAATGTATTACGCCTCGTGGAGTAAAATATTTTTTATGACATGTTGGTTACATAAGTCGAATTCTTCAATTTCGCTGTAAGTTCCATACAGTGAGATTTATTTAAATTTCCGATTTAACATGACACAGGTATTTACCTTATGAAGCATTACCAGATTGACTAATAACTAGTTTACTAGTAACCTTCCGCATGGAGAAAGTTTTTTTTTCCTACGGATTGTCACAGGTGCGGTATAAGCTACAGTAGTCAAGCACTGCCAACTGTGTACAATGTAAGAAAATATTCCCTCTGCCTAATAGAAGCATAACACTTAATAGACAATTTGTAGGCCAAATTAAATGCAGAAGTCCCATTATTCAAAAATGGCGGGTACTGATCCCCCTTAAGATGGAAATTTTACCAAGTAAGGATATTTGTGAACCATTTCGTATTTCTGTTTAAGGATGCTCAACTTGCCAGTTATACTTTACACAAATGTAATACATTGTATGGTTTTGTTCACTGGTCATGAAAGAGTAGGTGTCTTCAGTGTGACTAAGCTGGGGTTTCTAATCCTCGGACGTTCGACATAGTCGAGCTAGGGCTAGAAGTACGATGGAAATAAGGACGGGGGAAAGGGAAAGTATGTCGAGGCGGAGGACCGCATGTTTTCAGGCCGCGCGGTACGGCGGGGCGGTGAGCGGCGCGCGGATCGAAGCCGGGACCTGTGCGCAGTCGCAGGCGAGTAGTAAATCCCTCCCCTCCCCCTGACTGGCGGGGTTCCTGGGGCGAGGGCGCTGTAGTATCGCGGGCGGGCGCCACCTCCGACATCATGCGACACGAGGCCCTTGGACCGGCCGCGCCAGCCACGAGTGTACCCACCACAGACTGTACGTAGTCACCACCAACCAGTCACACGTTGGATAATATCAATAAACACACGTCCGCGTGCTTGACGGAAGAGTTCTCAGCTCACGACTCGCCGCGCGCACTTTCACTTTCACTCTCGTCAAGTGCCGGTGAATATTTTGACCTGGTTCACTGGGCATGGTTTCGGTAACCATCCTCGCCTAGAAGACCTTTCGTAGCAGCGTCCCGCCGGCCCTTTCGAGTTTCCCTCTCGCGACCGCGAACACCTGGACGAGTGGCGTCACTTTCGGGCAAATTGGGCTCCAGCTGACGTCAACACGGCCATGCCCGCGACGACGCACCTCGACTGCTAGGGCGCTGCCGACGACGGTTCGAGTTCGAGTCCCCGCGGAGGTCTCTCGCCCGCGGCCCACGGCCGTCGCCGCCGTGGAAACCTGGAGAGTGCGGAGGACAACCATGAGGACTCGGAGGTGCGCAGCGAGTCGACGGCGTCCCCGCTCTCCACCACGTCTTCGTCGGCGCCCGTCATGACAGGTACCGTCCCCTTGTGGCTGCCCTCTTTTTCACCCCTCGACGAGGTCTGCAGCAGCACCTCTAGTTGCCGCCAGAGTGCCCACCTCACCCTCCCCAACAGCTGCCACTACACTTCACAGCTGCCACTACACTTCAACCCGTCTTCACAAGCTTGTCCCACGGCTGCTAATTGCTGGGAAGGGAATGGGTGTGTGGTGCTGGGAATGCTGGTATGCGATCAATTTCGTTATATATTATCTGCGTTTAACCAAGAAGTATATCCTCTTCTCTCCCTCTTCAAGTACCCATCCTTAGACATTTTATATTTCAACTTGGCCTTTCGTTATTTACAAAGTCAAGTATTGTCACCACTGTAAGTAAACCGGTGTACATGTTTTCTCGTTCTGGTTGCAAATTTGTGGTCGTTCCAGTACTATCAACGACAAGGACATTTGCAAAAGTAACTACTTGCCATACATAAGAATCACATGTAAAACTCAACTTGCCAAACAGAAAAAAAATGAAAATTGTTAAAATGTCTCGTTCTGCACTGATAAAGTCTACCGGCACTTCACCATTCGGAACTTTAACTAGGCCCTATACCTCAGAGGTTTGCAGACGATATGCCTTTCTTCACATGTTCTACCACAAGACTGACATTATAGTATGGGCTAGTCTATTTGTTGGCTCAAATAGTTAACTTAACTATAAAGAATTACTCCACTTCGGTATAATCAGTATGAATTTGATTGTAAACAACATATTCATTTTCAAGTACAGGATACATACTGTCGGTTTTAACTTATATAGTTTACATGTCCACATTTCGTCCCTTGTACCAACTTGTAGGAAGCTCAAATATCCCTCCATTGGCTTTTGATTGGTCACATATGTGTAGCATTGTAAAAATTCAAGCTTGGCATGCCTGGTAATACAGTTAATTGCGCAGTACTGATAAACTCGTTCATTGTAAAACTGCAACGCTGTTACGTTATTTTTTATATAAATGATGAATAGTCCATGTTCATTATCACTGTTGCCTAATTTTGCGTTCGCTTCGGTTAAATATGACAGTATTTTAGTTTTTTATTTTATTTTGGGAATAGATCTTGGTGTGATTTGAAGGGGATGGGGCCTAGAACATTCTTAAAACGAGTATAAATGTGATTCCTTAGATCTGAAATGCATCCTATTTTAAGCTATTGTGGATAATCTATTAAAAAAACAATGCAAGGATTCATGGTGAATTTTTACTGGCAATAGATGCGAGTTATTTTTAATAGCTATCTTATTCATTTCATTATTGATGCACGAATGTATAGCAATTTAATCATGACGGACTCAAAATATCGTATATTGGCCCATTTTTAATAGTATATTATTTCGATAAACGTTTTTGTAGCATAGCTACATTATTACATAGTTTGTAAACAAATGCATTGTGAACAGACTGCATTGCTTCATGTGAAGTAGGGTGAACCCTGACTATGAGCACGCACAGCAGGAGGGGGACATGTCCCCCTTAATTATTTAGGTTGGGATAAACCCCTCCAAAGAAAATTTCAAACAATATAATTAAATATTCATATTCCTTCCAGACGTATATCTAGCGTTTATATATGAAAACTGTCTAAATAGATCCCATTTTGGGCCTTGAAATCAAAATTTTCCCGGGAGAGGACCCCCAGACACCTCCGATTTAAGGCGATGATGATCGGCACATTAGCTACTGGACATACCTGTTCCCCTCCCCACCACCAAAGATAAACTGCCGCGAACGCCACTGACCCCAACTATCGCTCTGTTACTTCAGCCAACGGAATTCCTCTTTGCTATACCGCTCTAAGACATGCGTGATCTTTGATTGGGGGCGTTAGACAATCTTAAGGGTGATTATTTTGGATACGCCATTGCAGGGCCGTGATGTATAGAGGATGGCAAAGGGGGCATTTGCCCAGGCCTCACATTCTAGGGGTGCCTGGCATTTGGATTAAAAATATAAATGATTCGTAATTTATGAACGAATTGACTTTTCCAAAATTCTTACTAATTCGTGTTGGTTGCTGATAAATATATTTAAAGTGCAAGTTAAGTCCAATTGACGTGAAGGTCAGAGCTATGACAACGCAGCCAACATGTCGGGAAAGTATGAGGGCCTACAAGCGTACATTATGACTGCATAAATAATGAGGGAGGCATCAGCTTTATGTTGACTTGAGCCTCACATTCTCATAAAGTGACCCTGCGCCGTTGCGAGCAGACAACTGAACATAAAAGACTAAAAACGAGAAAAAAAGTAACAAACGAATAAACAAACCAAAGTAGCCAGAAATTTCTACAATAAACAAAAATACAAATAATTCCGAAATAGGAATATAGTCATCAGTATATCTCGAAAATATATTGTGCCAACACACCCTTTCAAACGCTGTAGTTTGTTGCAACACGTATGATTGGGTGATGCACGTCTGACACAACTTAGCTGTCTGCTGACCAATTACAGGCAAAAAATATTACAATAGCGGGGACTGGCTCAGTCAAATTGGGCAACAACCCCACGTACACACGAAAGCCAGTAATCTTCTGATAGGCTGAACGTGTTTTGAAACCCAGCAAACAGTCAAATTTTCTCGAGATAAATTATCATCTCTAGTCATCAGATGGAGATCAAAATATGAAAATATAGACTAGGACCAAACACGTGCACGTAAATGGCAACAATAGAGGACAAAGACAAGGAGGACAAAACGGATGATTACAACGGCAGAAAGGCTGTAGACAAGACAACATAACTAATACAACACAATCAATAAAAACACAAACCAATACCGAAATAGAAATATTAGTAGGTATAAAATGGAAACCAAATAAAGTAAAAGGAAAGTCAAAACAGAATAGGCCCAAACAATGTGCATGTAAATAGCAACTATGATTGACAAACACAAGAGAACAAAACAAATGAACACTTCGACAGAATGGTTGTAGACAAGACATCACAACGGATATAACTCAGGCGGAAATAGTTGGCTCACTTATCGTGTTTAGTCCTTTTGTGTAACTGTGGGTTGTCTGTCACTCGGCTACATTAGCTAGCAGTGATATACATTCAATAATTACTTTACTTTGTCTAAGTCAGGTGCTGATAATTAGTTCCCTAGCGGAGCATCGAACCCACTCCGCTAGGCCAGTGTTGGAGTGCACAAGCTAATCCAGCGATCAACTGAACCTTTCAAAAATTGAGTAAGTACTGAATTACGTGCATAGGACTTACCTTCTAGTTGACAGCGAGGTCATTAGAGGCGGTTACAGAAATCAAACAAGGGAAGGGTAAAACCAAAATCCGGATTGCTGGACCCGGAAATATGACCATGATCCTGCTGATAGCGAGTCCAAATTGACGCAGCCGTCGACTCAAAACAGACAGGAAACGTGAAATGAATCGGCAATCGTTGTTGGTAAGAACCATAGTAAACGTACATCAGAATGACCTAATCAGGACTCGAACCCGGGTCCTCCCGAGTGCGAGCCAAGTGGGTCACCACTGCAGCCACCTCGCTCGTTAAAATTGAACTGCAGATAGGCCTGTCGTCTGCGTAAATTGAGATCAGTAGCTCTGGTGGTCTGACACATACGTGTTGATTGAATGTGTCAACAGCATTTTTATAACAACCCTTACAAAACCCTTCGGCCTCTACCCACGTGCTCAGATTACGTACACGTTTTATTTGCCTTCAAGTTGAAAATGCCGGTTTATTTTGTATAGGCTGTTCCGGATATACTGAGCACTGCTATTATGCCCCCACATTTACTATTTGAAATACGAAAACTTCCATTTAACTAAAAATTAGTGTAAATATTTCACAACTACCAAAACTTAACTTCTATAGCCCCAATAATACATTTTTTTATTATCATAAGCATTGGGAAGTGCTCACTTTAAAGTGAACCACCTGTACTAAGGGGTGTCTACCATTACTTTTTGAATAGCATCTATAAGAGTTTTCATAAGATATTAGTAGAGCCACTGATTTTTGGTGAAAATGAGTTTGCACCTACTTATGCTTACCTGCATTAGAGGGCCCTGTTAATGCTTCATGGTTATTGGTAGCATGCCTTTGTGCAGAGGCGTCTCCATTTGACTTTGCCAATCAGGATAAGGTTACTGTGACATCACACGTGGTAGAACCTCAAGCCGCTGAGAGTTGCAGACATGAGATCACTGACCTTGAAGCACAGCAGCAGATGTGTATGTAAGACACTGAAATTAGTTGGTGCAAAATTATTTTCGCCAAACATCAGTGGCTTTAAGGTGCTAAGCATGTGTGTTGTCTGCCTAGGAATATCATTCAAATAACGTTAAAAGTGTGTATATGCATTTAAGCTCCTCCATTTACCTAAAAAGTTTATTTTCACGCTGCCTAAAATATATGTTTTTGTGGTCCTTTGTAGGTATGAAAATTTAGGCACGGGATATTTTTAAGGTATGCCTAGTTGTGTACAATACACTTTTATATTTAATATTACGTCGTAAAATAATAGGGTCACCACAGAATGTCGCATAGAGGCGAGTTGTTGGCGAGGAGACAGCATGCCAATACAGTGACTTGTGCCTAGAGGCTAGAAGATGGCGAGTTGCGCGTGCAGTACAGTCCTTATGTACCGCTTCCACACTTCTTGACCTCTAACGCGCAAAATATGATCACACAGGTGGCCACTTTAATTTAAAATGTTCGTAAAATAATAACAAACTTTGTGGTGCAGTAATAAATCAAGTAACGACTGTTCGTTCGTAGTAAAGTTAGCACTTTTGAAGACGTATTTTCTAGAATAATAATTTAAAAATGTATTTATTTTGGCCTCAGAAACCATCTTTTAATTACAGTACTATTCATACACTTTGAATATTATTTACAGTGATATGTTATACAAGAAGTGGTAGAGAAATACAGATTGGTTGGAAAGATCAAAATAACCAGGGCTTCGATAGAGCTCACTTTAACGTGAACAGCTTATATATTACAGCTTTGGTAAACACACAAAATAAACTTAAAGATCTACGTAAATACAAGCTATGATACGTCTTAATACGCACACAAGAAAACGTGAGGTAATGTTGTTATTTGGAGATAGTGAACTAAAGTTCTTACATGTAGCAATTTGCACCTTCTTCTTCCAATAATTGGTATATATGTAGGCTCAAATTGTCAAGGATCTCACAAGTACTGCTTAAATCGCACATAGCGCTAGCATTTATTATTCTCTAATAACATCAGATAACAATGACTTTCTTTATATTCTAACCCAGATAAACACTTGTGGCCTGTCTACTAACCTATATACATTTAACATATCAAGTGAATATACTGAACATTTACTGGCTCTTCTATTCCCTGAAGACGTGTTGTTGGATTGGAAGATGTAACGTAACATTACAAAATACATTATTTGTATATGTGTTACGCTATATTTTTATTGCGTGTAGTATTTTAAAATTGACTCATTTTACTATCTCGTTTAAATGCAGTTTTTTTATAAAGGTCTGAAATATATTTTAATTGTAATAACTGTCAAATGAGATTTTTAATATAAGATAATATCTAACTTAATATTCGGTTTACTGCCAATACTGTGTGTAGAATTCTCACACTTATTTATATAATGCTTTGATATTTTCGATTTGAGAAAGTTATTTTAAGTCTGGATATAAGAAAACTACATACAATGCAATCTTCTCACAAGCGAAATCGAATTTGTAATTTAAGTAATTACGTCTATATGATCATATCACACCTCCGTACAATTCGCCTTGCAAAATGCATCATTCATAGGGACAGTGTCTGTTTGTGTGTGTGTGTGTGTGCGTGAAAGAGAGAGAGAGAGAGATAATGTGTCACGGGAAAAAATTGTTTTCTAGGGTACATTTTTGTATTTACGGTCCGACAATAATCATCGTCAAAACATAAAGATGCTACAAGCTACGGTTTTGGAGACTATTTTGTCTCTAAAAATTTTCGATATTTTTTATTTTTTTAATCATTCAACAGAAACTTAATCACTGACAAAACCCATTCAAAGTATACATACTTTTTCACATGATTTGAGTCCTCAGATAATAGACTTCAGAAATAATTTGTGCAAAATTACACCTGCGTCGCACTGGACTCTCAGCGTTACTTTGATTATGAAAAATAGAAGTTTCAGGGCCCCAAATTCTTGCTATTTTTATTACATACACACATATATATATTTATATATATTTATTAATTTATTTGATTTATTTAGTATACCGATTTTTTGTGCCACTCAACAGCCGAGGTCAATAACAGAGTGACGCGTACAAAAAACTTATTACATTACAAACGACATACAAAAAACACATAACATTACAAACGACATACAAAAATGTGACTATTATACAAGCAACAGTAACACAAACACATAGGCCGACAATACTAACACACAAAACACAGGAAAAGGAAATATATTAACAAAAACAGGGAACAATGTACCCCGATAATTATCTATAACCAACCTAGGCCGAGTGTAACTGTTTGTAAAGAAAAAACAGATTCAACTTTTATAATGTCTTGATAAGTTTTGTAATGTGATTTTCTTTCCAATGAAGGGATCAAACTCACTAAATGATTTATTATACAATAGAACACGTCGTTTAACTAGGTCCATTTCTTTATTAGTTGTACCAAAAGTATCACTACTTTTGTGGTTGTAATTTGGAACTCTAAAACAGATATATTTACTAATGGCAGAACATTAGTGATATGAAAGAAATGAATTGATTAGAAACAAATCATCATAACATCTTGTTTCTAAAGTGAGAGTTTTGAACTTTTTTATATCACTATTGTAGTCAAAGTTAGAATTATTAACTGGGAACCTGTTAAATAAAGTTTTGAATACATTGCATTGTAACTTTTCTATTCTTATAGAATCTGTTGCTGTAATAGAGTTCCAAATTACTAAACAGTATTCTAATTTTGATCGTACTAAAGAATAATACAAACAAAGCAAGGAGTCCGGCGTAGTTGCAGGATATATAATTGATTTTATTAAACCTAATATACGCACAGAGCTATTAATTAAGTTGTCCAAATGATGAAGGAAGTATAATTTGCAATCGAGTATCACTCCAAGATCACGGATATAATCAACTCGCTTAATTTCATGTTTTAAAATGAAGTATTTGTTTGTAATAATATTGGTTTTTCTTGTAAAGGAAATGCATTACCTTTTTTCTAAATTAAGAGACATCTGGTTTTTTAAACACCAATTATACACTGCTAGAATGTCATTCTGTAGATCAATATAATCACTCCTATTGCTAATGTTCTTATATAATTTCAAATCATCCGCATAGAGGACTGGCTTATAACTTTTTATAACATGACTTATATCATTAATAAATATATTAAAAAGTAGAGGCGACAAATTACCTCCTTGTGGAACACCTGATGAAACATGATAGGAAGTGGAGAACTTGTTTCGAATCTTACCGTGAACATTCTATTTGAAAAATAGTTAGCAAACCACTTAATATGTGTTGTGTTTAAACCTAAATCAGAAAGTTTTTTTTTTTCAAAATTATTGAGTGCTGACACATGTCAAATGCTTTTTTTAAATCAAAGTATATTACATCAATTTGCTTTCTAGATGTAACATTTCCATATAAATTATTTACAGAACTTAACAAATTTGTACAAGTGGTTTTACCAACTTGAAATCCGTGCTGATTGTTTGATATAGTATTTTTGGTATAAAAGTTTAAATGTCTCTGAACAATTTTTTCAAATACTGTCGAAAAACAACACAGCAAAGATATTGGTCTGTAATTGCTTACTATCTGTTTATTACCTTTTTTAAAAATAGGTATGACTATTGCCTTTTTATAGAGATTGGGATATGAAGTGGAATTCAAACTTTAATAATAAATGTGAGTCAATATCGGTGTATATGTGTCAATACAACCTTTAATGATGAAATTCGGTATTCCATTAATTCCTGTAGCTTTGGTGTTCTTAAGTGTTTTGATAGCCCACATGACTAGATTATCAGTTACATAAGGAACTGATAGATTTAGATCATTAAATTGATTGTCACTTTGATTGTTTGTACTGCCACTTCCTTGGATGTACACCTCTGCAAAGTATTTAGCAAACATATTGGCAAGTAGTTCAGGATCCTCAACCAAATCACCGTTTGATATTAAAGTTATTCTCTCGCGGTAACCATATTTCATTGTTTTTATATATTTCCAAAATTTATCAGGATTTCTTTTCAATTTATCATTGATACTAGTTTTCCATTTCCTTTTGTCGGCTTTAATTTTTTCTTTTACTAATTTTCGCATCTCAGAAAAACGAGAATAATGCTCAAGTGTTTTGTGTTTTTTGTATAATCTAAATAGACGTTCTTTATTTTTTAATAATTTAATAAGTTCTTTAAAAAACCACACTGGATATTTGCTTTGTGAAAATTTCGTTACTGGTATGAACTGATTTATAATTGTTTGTGTCATTTGTGTAATGTACTCCGCAATGTCGTTAACATCGTTCGTATTATAAATAGGGCTCCAATCAAAATTGTTAACCGCAAAGAACAGTGAAAGATATTCACCTTTACAATAATTACGAATAGAATATGATTGGTCGGATGTCTTAGCATATACAGGACCAATATGACAGTAGCACGCTAAGGAAGGATGATAATAATCTTCATTAACAAGAGGGTCATCATAATTTAAAACTTCGTCAAAATAAATATTTGAGAAAACAAGATCAATCAATCCATAAAGTGGCTTGGTAAAATTAAATTGTTCTGAATTTAGATGATTAGTTTTTTTCAAGAAGTTCGTTCACTTTTTGCTTGTTGTAAAAATTTACAATATTTTGTGTACGGAAATTCTTCCAATCTACACTAGGAACATTAAAGTCACCCACTATTATTATTTGATGTGAGTAACTAGATAGTTTGGACTCTATAAAATCAAAATATTTTTTTGAAATCCGCTACAGGTAGTTGTGGCGGTATATAAATATTCCCAATAAGAAGTTTATGTGCATCACATATTGATATTTCAAACCAAATTGCCCCAATATCTTCGATTAAAAATTCATATTTCTGAATGGTGTGCGGATATTTTAATGAATTAATTGCAATGAGAATCACACCTCCGCGAGAAAGGCCGGTGGTTACAGAATTTCTGTCTTTACGAAATATATAATATTCATCAGGAAAATAATGAGAATTAACACAATTACTATTAAACCAAGTTTCAGTTAAGCAAATTACTGATGGTTTAACACTGTTAATGTTTTCAAAAAAGGTTGTTGCTTTAGTTCGGAGACCCCTTACATTTTGATAATACAGATGAAAACCATCCTTACCTTGTGGCATTTGAAGTGTACGTAACTAATGTGCGGCACCCCCGATTGCCTCCTGGGATTGATTCACGGTAGATGCTGAAGGTTATGACTGCTCTGAGTTATCCTTACGCTTAAAGAGTTGTTCGTTTTGTAACCTACCGTAAAATGGGCTAATTAAACAGCCAGAAGGCCAAAAAAACCGTGTTGAAAATTCGCTCATAATCTTCCTCAGCAACCGCCACATAGAAAGACGAGTAACAGTCAAATTTTGCTTTTAATTTAGCTACCTTAAGGTTAGCGACCTTCAGTTTATTATTTATATATGTTGTAACATCATTTTCTTCTACATCTGGGGCAAAACGCGATACAAAAATTGCTTTTGTACGGGGGTGAACTGTTTTTGTTACTGTTCTGAGGTTCACGTTATTACGGACGCCAAGTTGTATTTTCTTTTTCATCGTGGCTGGCCTGCTGAATGCTGATTCTTCCTTTGACGGTTTCCGCCTCCGATGCACCTCGACGAACCCATCTGCGTCAGCAGACGTAGCCAGCTGCGTAGACTTGCTGACGTCAGGCGGCTGCCTGAGCGCGTTGTCTTGCTGCAACTTGGTATCTGAGCCGCTTGGACGGTCCTTCCCTTGAGGTGTTGTTCTAGTGGCTCTGCCATCAATCGGCGAGTTGGGGCTGTTCGAAGTGACGAATGAAATACGCAGGTTACGTGGTATGAAGACTTTTTTTCCCCGAGCACAACCATTGATGATGGTGCCCTGATTAACATACTTGTTTTTCAAAACCTTCACTTGAAGTTAAGTCCCATTAGGAAGTTTTGGCGGGATAATGTTTTGCAGAATTATAAAATTATTTGGTTCCCCAACCTTAAGGTTAGTGAGATGATATAAGTGGGATGCTAGAGATGGTGAAATTTCGCGAATTCAATGACCTGCATGTTAGAGTCATATATCCTATGCGTAGGTATTCAAGCCCTGTCTATTCGTTCATCGTCTGCTGTTCCACTGAGTAGCAGCTAGTGGACAAATGATCGGGGCTTGACTGTGTATTGGATATTTGATTCTAACATGGAGGTCGTTGAATTCGCGAAATTTCACCATCCCTAGGGATGACGCTATCGAGGAACTTTAGTGGATAGTGTACTGCAAAATACATTTTTACCACTTGTGAACGACTTCATCTAATTGGGCTGATTTAATCTGTCTTGCATTTTGTGTGTCAAAATTGCACATCTGCAAATCTTTAATGGAATTTGAGCCAAGAACCTTTGGAACAATAGACCGGAGATACAAACAAATGTGCAACTTAATGTTGATATTATTAATGAAAACTAAATATAAAAATAAAATATTACTTTCATAGGCTCACAGAGGCAGTACAACAATGTGTCTCGATATAACTGTAGGACCTATAGGGAGTATCCTCTATACAGCTGCGTACGAAATTGTGTGTTCAACATGTGTCACGTGACTTTAATGAAATATGCGCGGGAAATTTGAAATAACATTGAGAGCCAAGATAATAATTGCTTAGTAATCACAACTATCTTGGGTTATTTTGGTACCGTATGAATTTATGAACTAAGGAGAGCATACTACCATATTATCGCATAGTATAGTAGCGTAGAAATTTCAGAACGACAAATGTAAACAATGTTTGCCACGTTACTGTTTTCCTTAACCCAGTTGTTTTTAGTAAAATGTAAATATTAACTACATACTTACTATACGGATTTGAGCCGAGATCTTGGTGACACCACATTACTAAATATTTATTCTGGAAGGTACGCCATGAGTTTCAAACACGAGTGCATTTTTACGACGATAAAACCCAAATAAACGACACCAAACTCTCGAGACCATGTTGGACACACATTTGTGACGTCATGTTCCCTCTACTATATATTACCTCTATGTGTAGGACGAAACTCCTATATAATTTGATTCTCGCTGGTTGTGCTTGTTTTAGGATCGTCCGTTTTGAAAGTGTACAAACTAAGTATTCTTCTTAATAAATAAATTATACTTGCATTACGTTTTTTAAATATTTACGTAAGGATCATTCTGACGCGAACATCACCTCAATATATCGACAAGTTGGTAAGTATCATCGGCTGATAAAAAACAAATGTTATGCCTTTTCACCCCTTTAGGCGTCGAATTTCGAAAAATCTTAATTTCACATTCTAAATATTTGTTCAGGTGTTCAAGTGAAGTGATAATCATGACGAAGTCGAAGCAAAATCGATCATTCATTAAAAATCACATATAACCCCTGTGCAGTACTGGGAGATCGAATTTTGAAAAATCTTTAAACCACTTTGCGGTCATTTACCTATTCATCATCCTGAAGCAATAATAAACTTAATATCTCTATAGATTCGATTTATATCGGACATTTATCTAAAACACATTCCGGGTATTTTCACCATCTAAGAGACTGAATTTCGAAAACCCCTTGAATAACTTTTTAGACTACTTTACTGGTGTCTCTTGAACGTAAAAAACACGACAATAGCCCCCTGGGTTCAAGATATATCGACGATTAATTGAAAAAAACTTTTCACCACTTTTCGCCTCTTTTCACCTTCTTAGGTAGCGAATTTCGAAAATTCGTGAAATCACTCTTCAGGTATTTGAATAAGCATTAATCTTAAACAAAAATCACATCGCTATATAAAAATCAATAGTATGTATATATGTGAATCGAAAATATCTTGTACCCTGTTTTAACCTCTTTAGGGCCGAATCCGGAAATATCATTTTAATTGTACTTGTGATATTTACAAAAGTATCAATCTAAAGCAAAGAGCACTTCGATATCTCGATTGGTTCGATAGATAAAACATATTTCACATATTTTCACCACCTTCATTAAAGAATTTTGAAACGTCTTCGAGTCCTGTCATAGACATTTGTATACGTAACCAATTAAAGTAAAAATCACGACGATATCCAATTGTGTTTCAAACATATGGACGATTCATAAAAAAAAACACACTTTACCCCTTTTTACTGCTTGGTGGCCAAATTTTAAAAAATCCTAAATCTACTTTTTGAATATTTACTTAAGCAATACTATCCGTAGCCACACAACTGTACTTACAGCGAGAGGGATTTGACATCATTTCTGACTTTTAAATTTAGGTCACCAAAACCGACCGTTTGAAATAAAGCAAACGTTCTGAACAACTTGTAGGTTAATTTAGTAAGAGCATTAGGTTCAGAGTTGCTGTTGTCACAAATGTAGAAACTACGCAAGTATTGTTGCAACTAGGTGGGGGAGGGGAAGCTAGTGGTGGCTTAGCCAACCTAGAAAATTATTGTCCCCTTCTTAAATATCTCTGACACTACTATTGTTGTGTAAAGAGCTACAGAGAGGTCGAAAAATAGCAAGCTCTAGTCCTCCGTACAATGCGATATTCTGAACGTAGGAAACCCTACAGACTAAAATATATGTCAAGGTTTAGTTTCCGTTACATCGTTGCAGTTTATAACGATATCAATGCGTTTAATAGATAAGTAAGTATCACAGACAAAATATCACACCATTATACGTCATTACGTTTTGTACATTTGAACCATATATATGTGCTGTCAAATTTGAGGTCAGTGACCGTTAAACATGTCACAGTAACGGGTGAAGTTATGTTTGTACCGTTGAGCTGAATGTAGATGTGTAGGACTTAATGTGAAAAAAAGCTAAACAGCTATAGGTCGTTCGGGATAAAGTGAGCACAAATATTTCCTCCTTGGAAAAATTTCACTAGCCGTTATTGCATATAACTTAACATATACTATATTGCTTACTGCTTGTATAGTCGGCAGCGAAATTTCGCAGTATAGTTCCGTGTATTTTCGAATTTTAATTCAACAATACTGAAACAAAACCAACCGAAATTGACAAAATTCTATTTTATGTCGTTAACATACGTTTTCTCTATCGAACTGTATCGATGCATACTGACTGCACATTTTATCTTATGCGCGCAAACATCAAGAGACGTGTTCAGAGAGGTTAGGCATTTCCCGGTGTCAGGCGTTACGAATTGTCTGAAAATATAAATTTAGCAGGGTTTTTTTGAGTACCCACTTTATACCAAACCGCCTATATCAGTATTGAAAAGAAAAATTCGCGGGTTCAGTGACCTGTACGCTAGAAACACAAAGTACAGTGAATTACAGCACATGCGAGTAAATTAACTGGCACATATTCCTTCCCTAGCTACCATTTTTGTGAACTACAGATAAATGCTTATATCAATACCGCGTGAGAAGGGTACCCGATGACAAGATATCACAGTCCGAGTTTTGTGCACACATGTTTTCAGCCAGGAACATTTACATTTCTCGCATTTGTGTTGTAAATTTGATAACACGTACTGTGAAAAGTTAATTGCAATATATGCTAACCAATAACAAAATTTGTAATATTGTGCCAATACTAGCAATGGCGCGTGTTTGAAAAGTGTGTTGCAGTGGTTTAGAACAAAATTCCTCTTGCTGTGTTAAGAATTTGTCATTTCTACTGTCTAACATCTCACTGATAGAAAAAATAACAATAGCAATCAATAGGTATTGTTAACGCAATGGTGTGCTGCTGTTACGATGACAATGAAAACTAACGAAGTGAGAACAATTATTTCACATTGTTTAAAAAATAACGACGTATTTAGAACCGTATTTACCGTTAAACTTAAACCAACATTATTTTAACGCATCTCCAAACGACAGCAATAGTTACTGTTAACACAATCTTAAACTTGAGTAAAGTTGATTCACAACTATTCCTAGATAACAAACTTCACCATTAAACTTGATAGAAAGTGGCATAATTAGGAGCTGTTTTTACAACTCACTTCATTTTACAATAAACTTTGTGCGATTTAGTCAATATCTTAGTCCGAACCACACCGTATGTGTTCAACACGAAAAGTCCTTTTTTTGGCTAAACAGAGCCGATCGTCGTCAATTTGTTGTAAGTGAATCCGGAAAGGTTTGAAACAATCCATCACGTCATTAAACTGTGTGAACATTTTGATCCGGAATCTTTATTCTAAGGACTTAGCAAAATACCAGAAACTACGGATATATAAATACACAAGATACATTAAACTCAAGGTATTCCAACATTTCAGTAAAATTAAACTTGGTTGGGAGTTTTGAATTTTTTCAAAGTTAGCTTGCAGTGTTAAATTATTTACGTGTGTGATCTTTAAGCGATTCCTGCAGTGGGTTAGTTAGAATTATGGTATATTTACAACATCGCCGCAGACGCGACACGAAGGGTGCTAACAATTTCTAGCCAAACAGAAGTTAAAATTTTGTAACGTCAGCACGATAAAATTCTCTCTCGCAGCAAGATTTCGTAATAGAAAACATTTCTAACTTATTCGCGCCGCAGACGTAGCAAAACTGAAAAACAGAATTTACTTTCGTGCACATATGTTGGTGAAAAATGGGGAGTTGGTAGTAAATTGCATTTACAGTAATCATTTTACGAGAGATTTTTGTTTGTTGTTTACAAGCACGTGGTAACCTTTTTAAGCAAACGTGTGGTTGTAACTTTATTTATTTCTATTTGGAAATGCCAGATGGCATTTCAAATATGTTACAAATAAACAAAATTAAGTCAATGCTGAGGGTAAACATCCACGGCTGTCGTAAAAGAGGTTAGTGCAGAGACAATATATACGGGTTAATGTGTAGCGGCAAGCAACTATTTAAATTATAACAATTTTTAGTATCTGTCGGGCGACAGACGAATTAGTGTTCACAATACGTTGCATTTTGAGTGTCGCATCACGCCTTTCGCGTCGCGTCCACCGCGCTATTGTGAATCCACCAATATAAATTGAACCGTTATTGTGGACATACGCCATTGCGAGCGATTGTTGCCGTGTTGCAGAAAACCCCACAGTACATAAAAAGAAAAATAGTCAGTATTAGATGTTGCCAACAAACATACAGTAGCAGAATTCATATCCAGAAAGACGGCACGAAAAAAAAAAAAAAAAAAGATAATAACACTAATTAATTCCGGAACGGAATATTGTCGTATCAAGAAAGACAACAAGCGAAACAAAACAACAATAAATAAACTAACAAAATAAGGTGAATGAAGAAGTAGGAGTAATGCTCGTTGATGAAGAATGTAGATGAAAATGGACGAAGACAGCACGATGTGGATGTGAGCATAAACGACACAATAAAGAAAAAACATACAAAAAATAACAGGCTTCCTTTGACCAAGGTTAATTCTATTTAGAAATACCAAGGTTAAAAGTTTGTCAGAGGGAAAATTTTTGCCGCTTGAGCGCTGGTATCGATAAGGGGTGTGAACTGACCAATCACGTAGCTTTCCTGAAATTTTAAGTTACATTAATGTGATAATTTAACAAGCGGAATGTTTTTTTTTTCACTTTAAAATTAAGTTAAATTAATTCTGTCGTTTCCAACCCTATTTAAACTTAATTTCACTACAGTTTTGTATTTTTCTGGCCCCTTAGCGATCGCAGCGAAACTAGCGGCAGGAATTCTCCCTGTGCCAAACTCTCCTATAGGAAAATACAATTTCCTTCTAGTCTGGAGTAGACTTCGACGACAGATGAGACGTTCCAGGAACTGATGTGTGAACCCGTCTTTAGGCACACGTACTCCAGCATTTTAGTCTGTGTTTTCTTTGTTGTGTCGTCTGTATTCACATTCGTTCGTGTCTTTTGACATTTATGTTCACTGCTAAAAATGTTTGTACTCCGTACAGTAATAACATTTGTATTTTAATACGAGTACAAAGGCTTCCCTTGTAAAATGTTTTGCTTGTTAACTTACAAGAGACGCCTTTGTAATGCAGCTGTAGGAAAATTTGTAGCATTCAGATCTTTTAACGATGAATAAGTGTTACAAACCTTCATGCGTACAAACTGTGATGATCTTTGTTTAATATGGAAGAGTTTAAAACTTTAACTTTATGTTCCTTAATTAAAAATATTAACATCTGAAGTACACTCTAAACCATTTTCGTTAAATTTAGAGATTTTCTTTGTAAATTTACACATCCTTGTAAAAGTACAAATATTTTCTCCGTAAAATCATGAAATCATTTTTGTAGTTTTACAAAATGTTGTAAATGTACCAAAATTTTCCTTGTGATATTATTTGTTTATAATGTTACAAGGATTTCATTTTTAAGAAAACTAGGAAAGATTTGTAGTCTACCAAAATCACACAGGTTCGCCGGAAATTACATAGTTATACGAAAATCACGTTCCATGTAAAGCTTTTTTTTATAGAATAAAGTGAATTATCAAATTGATTGCACGCTTTAAATTAAAAATAAGTGGTTATCGTTGAAATGTAAATTCAATACATATAAGTATAAAAGACCATATAGCATGGACCTCAAGGTTAGGGGTGAGGTGCGTAGTATGTATGCGCGGGGATGCGGGTTCAAATCCGAAGCTTATACCATTTTTTTTTAAAAAAAAGTTCATTTAAAATATGTTTATTCGAAAGTTTTTCAAAAATAAGTTTAGTGTCATTATTACAGTAAAATGGGTATTCAAATTTAATGTTTTCCGTATAATTGCAAGTACATATACAAGACTATAGCATGTAATTTTGCAAACATATATTTGTATTTTATTACAAGGATAACCATCGTAGTTTTACAAGGAATTTCTTTGGAAACCCAGTTTCCAAGCATTTTCTTTGTAAAAGTACAAAAAAATTACAGTGTTGCCGTCGCCAATTTTTATCATATTTTTTTTTCTCCTTATTTCGTTGATTCGTTTATTGTTCTTTTTTTGTCGTCTTTCTTGATACAACGACTGTATATTCGGTTCCGAAATTAAGTTATGTTGATACTGTTCTGTTTATATGATTTCGTGTGGTTTTCTGTGTACCACTATACTCCATTCCGGGATGATATGTGTGTTTTGTTTGTTGACAAGTAATACTGGCTTTTTTTTGTATGTATTTCGAATTTCAGTTGGTAAATTGTTATTGCAAATAAGGTTTAAAAGATTGAATAACGTCAGTTTCGTCCTTTGCGACGTTTCCATGTGTAAGTTTTAATTCCTCGTTCACGACTTGATATTTTAGTTGGTCTGGCATAGTGACACATCGTTGCAGCAAGTTTTAAAAAGTAGCAAAGAACTCTCTTGCCAGTCGGGGAAAAAGAGCGACAGGTACTCGCTTGTGTATGCACGTCACCAATTAGAGGAGAGAGATTTCTGACATGGCTGCTGCCAGTTTTTTTTTCTCCCCCTCGGGTACGCCATTTAGCTCCATAGCCGAGTTCGACGTGTAACATGGAAATGGGTATAGTGTACCCGACACTTTTCATGACACTGGGTAGTCCCACTTACCGACCCGCAGATCGTAAAATAGATTTTAGACGTACGTTCTACGTGAAGACCCAGTTAATTAATACACGACAGCGCGTAGCAGAGATGGGATATCGACGTGAACGAGCGAACAGCACTGGACCGCGTTTTAAATAAAGTTGTATAAATGACGATGTACTGTACGTTGATGGAGTAAATTTTATTTAGCTAGATTAAAGCACACACAAAAAATGCGGAAATAACCGCCGTTCATTTGCAGCAAGCCTACGTGTACTGTGCGCCCAACTGAAAATTCCAAAACAATTTGGGCACTTCGCCTCCCATTAAGGGTGATCAAGTGCGATGAAATCATAATTAGATATTCATATGAAATAGTGTTCGTTTTGTAAACGATACTTGTGAGTAAAATTATCTCTTACAAAACAGTTTTAGGTGGTATAGTTCTCTCATAACAGTACGTCAAAGTCATAATTTGCATGTTCTGATGCCATGCAAATAGTGAAAACTAGTTGACTTACGAAAATGAAATAGTTCACAGTGAAATAACACACAATGGTCTGCGTAATAAAATATTAAGAAACATCCAGCGAACTGTTTTTATATTTTTAAATAATGTAGAATTTTTGCAAATTTTTCTGTAATTCAGTGTTTAAAAAAAATTAAAACATGGCACTGTGGGATTTTTAATGTTTATTGCATAGCTCATGGGATTTAAGTTCACAGTGAATTATTTCATTTAAGTAGGTTGGTTGGTTTTCACTATTTGCATGGCAGCGTAACAAGTACATATTGACTATGACGCACCGTTATGAGAAAACTATGAAAGCTAAAATTGTCTTGTAAGAGGAAACTACAATCACAAGTATCGTGTACAATACTAACGATATTTTATAAAAATATAAAACTATGATTTTATCGCATTTGAACGTCCTTAAGGTGGCCTGCTGCCCAGGCAGCCAACTGGTATGCAGAGCTCCGGCCATTAAAATATTATTCGAAAACTGCTCAACGCATATAAGTAATTTATGCTTAGGAATGACATTTAAAGAACGTTACATGAGTGTATACCTATGTTAGGTTCACAACTACAAATTAAGGGCGCGGTCTACCGCAATTTTCATCATCATTATTTTATTTTTATTTGTACCAGATATTTTTTTTTCTTATTTGAGACACAAAATGTGACTAAATTTAGCTCTTATGAATTTTTTTATCTCTCATAGTTTTCGCGTAATGGCTTGTTAAAGTCATATTTTGGATGTTTCCGTTTTAACGACTACACTAAAACCAACTAATATACCAAACTAAAAAAAAAATACAGTAGATAAAGACATTGCAGGCTACAATGATGTGCTCATAAAATTAAAGAATAAAAATTATTTGTATTTAAAAAATTATAAAATTATAAAATTTTTATTTTTTGTTTCAGCATTTTTTTATAAACACAAATAATTTTTATTCTTTAATTTTATGAGCATGTCATTGTAATCTGCGTTGTCTTTGTCCACTTTTTTTTTTTTTTTTTTAGGTTTGGTTTATCCGTTGGTTTTACTGTAGTCGTTAAAACGGAAACATGCAAAATGTGACTTTAACAAGCCATTACGCGATAACTATGAGAGATAAAAAAAATTTCATAAGTGCCAAATTTAGTCACATTTTGTGTCTAAAATAAGAAATAAAATATCTGGTACAAATAAAAAATTTAAAAAAAAATGGTGATGAAAATTGCGGTAGACCGCGTCCTTAAGCGGGCGTATGGTAAGCATTAATCTATAACTGTAGGTTTCTTGAAGACAATTTGCGAAAATTAAGCTATAACAATCCTAGGCAATAGTTTTAGCCAACGTTTTAAACAAATTTGTTTCCAGTGTTATGAACGTCTGAGGTACAATCTCTGACGTCGGAACCTCGTGCATTTAACTATGGCGCAAGAGATTGTGTATAACGAATTAGTAATTCTGGATAAATATTTACTTGAATAGTTGGCAAATACCATTATCTAGGATTGCCATTGAGTATTTTATCCATACTGGCTTCGAAAAAAAGTTAGAAATCAATTGATGTTTTCAGCGTTTATTGATTTACCACGCTGAAAATGGCGAAAATTGGTGTGTTTGTGGTATTTTTTAGGTATGAAAATCTTGGTGGAGTGTCTATAAGCAAGTATAGTACACCTTTATCTTTCATGTAGCGTCAAAGGGTCACCACTGAATGTCTCATAGAGATGAGTTGTCGGCGAAAAGACTGCGTGTCAGTCTAGAGACTTGCCCCTAGAGGCCAGAGTGAAGCCAGATGTGCGTGCTGTGTCGCCCTTACCGCTTCCGCTCTTCCACGCCTCAAACACGCAAATAACACCTCCACCCAGGCGGCCACCTTAAGGCTCGGTTTCAGTCGCCATATTGAATTTTATAATTTTTCGCATTTTTGGAAGTCTGAGAAGAAAACGTTAAATCGGCTACTATACGGCAAATTATGTTTACATTGTAATACAGTACAGACATGACCATTCAGCTAGTAATGAATAGTTAGGTCGCAATCAGCCGGGCAAATTATGAATATAAAAAAATTGCCACACAGATTGCGGCGTAATTATAAGTTAAAAAGCTAAATCACAATGGGTGTACTGTAGCGCGATGTAAATAAAATTTGCGGTATAATCACATACAGTATTTAACATTTTTCTATTAGAATTTCAAAAAAGCGAAAAATAGTAAAATTAAATACGGCGACTGAAACCGAGCCTTAAAGGCGAGGCAGGATCGATTCCCGGCGGGGATACTCCCAACTTTTATATGCGAGAAACGTGGCGGACGTTGCTGTTGGCCGGCGTGTTTTCTCGTAATGCTCCCGTTAGTGAACCTGGTAGATGAGCTGTGCTGTAGCTTGGTAAGGAGAGTACTTTTTTTTCTTGTAGAACTACTAAAAATATTTCCAATGCGTTTACCTACGAAATGAAGACACGCCTAAAACTGTGTCCCTATGGTTTCAAAAATACCTTGAATATCAATCGTAATCGTAAAACAAAATAATAGAAACCTGCATTGGACTTGACCACATACTTTCCACAAGTAAAATAACAGGGTCGTCGCTTAATGACCCGTTGAAAAACACTTTGTACGATAAACACTGCACGCTAGTATCGTACTTCGCACCTAGAGGCGATGAGGTGTTTGACAGACGTGTTATTATTCGATTTGTCGCATTTCCCGTCTCCGCGCCTAAAACGTTGTATCATTGATGTTCGGGTAAAGTGGTATAAGTAGAGATCAGAAATTTTCGCAAAAAGAATTTGCAACACATTGTTTTAATAAATTCCGTGCACAACCGCAGCTATGCTTCACGGTCAGAGATTGGCTGTTTATACTCTGAGGCATCTTGATTTCTAACCGCTAATCAGAGACGTGTTGTGTCACGTTAACTTAAACCTGATTTGCTTAGTCGATTGGGTGACGCATGTACACAAACACACGCTGCCCAATAACCACGAATCAGTGCTGCAGATGCGCAAGGGGCGTCCAAACAATTTGTTGTAAAATTCTATTCGCAAAACTTTTCTGTCTCTACTTATACCACTTTACCCGAACACCACTGATATAAAAAAAGATTTGGCCCACTAAATCTAATTTCCGCCACTGCTCCGTAGAGTAAGAACCAGTAGCCACAGAAATGTCAGTCTGGACGGTGCGTAATGTGCTGAACCCAGGAGGGCGAACTTTTTTCTTTTTGCTTCTTTGACAAACCAACTGTGGAATCACATAGATGCAACAGTGACACGACAAAAGCTATGCAAACTAAAAATTCTCGTTATTGGGAACACTAGTTTGGTAAATAGTTAATTGCCATTACACACTAACCTCTAGTGAGTGAGAGTGAGTGAGTGAGAGATTTTTGGTCAGCGCTTAACATCGAGGTCTTTAGCGCTGGTGAGGAGTGACATGATGTGAGTATGGAGCAGCGCCGGAATGATGGGGCGGGGGAAACGGGAGATTCTCGAGAAAACCCGCCGACCAATGGCATCGTCCGACACGATTCCCACGTGCGAAAATCCGGGGACCGAACCTGCCGGGAATCGAACCCGGATCGCCTTGGTGGGAGGCGAATGGTCTGACCATTCGGCCACCGCGGCCCCTTCAGTTTATTTGTAATATATTTTAAATACCCCCTGTCATCCCGAAATGTGAAAATAATGGTACGATTACACGTTTGCTTAAAGATATTATAATTTGCTTGTGATAACCAACGAAATCATCTCTTAAAAAATGAACGAATTTACTATCACCTTGCCTGTTGCACCAACATTTGGGTGCAAAATTAAACTCTGACATTAATTAAATCGATATAATTTATATTAGAAATTCGTATCACGCCCGCCATTTCTGTCGAGCTGACGTCACATAAACCTCGGTGCTGATTGGCGGACAACTTTTGTTTTTTAATATCGCAGCGGTCGCGTCGCTTCTGTCGCGCCGATGTGATTCCAGCATAAGTTCGAAGATAAGGTTTCGCGCCGTTAAATTGCTAACCTGAAGTGTATGTTTCGTGTTCGATTACTCCCTCATTGTTCGCACGTGTAGTACTAACCCAACGTGCTTAAGTTAATGCGCTGAAAAACTTCAAGTAGAAAAAATATACTGCTGTCAATGTTGCACTCATTACGAGTGAAATTCTTTGAAAATTTTAAAAATTATTGTCCTTTGGGCTGAGCCTCAGCGGAATATCCAGCTGCATTCCGGTTGCTAGGCCTGCTTGCATCGCGAAGTAAATCGCTCGAGCATACTATCGAAAATACATGACGCTGTATAGCAAATATCGATTGCAAAGTGAGAACTGATTTCGTTAATATATCTGGCACAACTTACACAACGTAGAGCATTTATACAATACTCGGGGCAAAAGGGACACAACACACACAGGGGTGTGTGTATGTATATATGTCAGAGGCATAGCCAGAAGGGGGGATATATCTCTCCACCTAAATGAAAATTAACTGCTTGAAGATAAAATTAGCAGTGTTATATTCACAGTTAAGTACAAAAACTGCTTAGATTGCATCATTTGCACACTGAACCGAAATTTTTCCGGGCGAGGGCAATTGGACTTCCCGCTTCATGACGTGTGATCGATGTCCCCTTATTATGTTGTGAAAATTCTCAAGTTGGTAACCCCTCCCCGGAGCAAAAATCCTAGTTACGTACTTTTTATGTATATATATATATATATATATATATATATATATATATATATATATATATATATATATATATATATATATATATATATATATATATAAACAAATGGCACGCCTAATTATGCAAACATGTATTAGATGTGCCAAATAGGAGTATCATGAATCTCGGAATGTAGTCTTCACTGTACCATCCATGATGTCATAATAAGTTAGTTTGTATCGTGAACCAGTATATTTCGAGATATCGTACAGCTCTAATGAGCCAACAGCATAGAGCGCAGGAGACAGCCACCTCGGCGGACACGTGTCGCAAAACAGACACCACCCAGCCTCTTGCCGCTCTCCGGTAGGCACGGCTGGAATGTATGGATAGGGGATGGTGAGGGGGAGTGGCGTTGCCGGCCTACAGTGACGTCACTGTGACGTCAAAGCCTGTCTGGTGCCCGCACCGCGCGCCTCGGGCGAGGGAGGGAGGCGGGGAGAGGCTCGCACTGGACAGGAAAAAAAGTTGCTTCCATGCGGAAATTATCGTCCGTCAGCGTCGGCTTCAAATAAGCCTTACTGCGCGCATTCGTGCAGAGAGTGGGCTTCGCTTGCATGGCGCCACAGTGCGTATGTCACTACATTTTCGCTTCTGTGCGAGTTTAACATCGCAGTCGAAATACGTGGTAGTTTACGTACTGACCTTGCAATCGTGAATTTTGTCTGTCACGATGATAAAGTCTGCTTTAAATATTCAGTACCTGCATTTTTCATGCATACAGTTATGACTATGTTTGAAATCACGCCCTGAATATAAATTTGCATGCGTGGTTTAGCATGTGAGAAACTTATCTAAAATTGTTAATATATACGTATGTAGGCCTATATATATACGTGTATATATTTATTTATATATACATATATATATGTGTGTGCATGTATTATTGTGTATATGTATATTACACCATAAGCGGGAGTCACTAGAAATGTGGGGTTGCTTTAGGACATTCCAAAAAATATCTTTCGCATATTTGGTAGTACCGAATAAATAAATATACTTGTAATTAATTTTCAATAATACATATTCACGTGATATTATTATTATTATTATTATTATTATTATTATTATTATTATTATTATTTGCTCATAGTTGACCAATATTGAAAATAAAAATAACGTAAAAATGTCTTAAAGTCACCTCTGCTTCTGTGTATGTGTGTGTGTGTGTGTGAAGATGTGTGTGTGTCTATATATATTATAATACACACACTTACAAACACGCATATAATATTTTGAAGACTTAATTACTTGCACATATCTTGCAATTTCACTTATAAGATTTCACATTAATTTCAACGTAAAGTTGTAGAATTACTATAACGCTGCGTTGAAGACTAAATAATTCGCCTAATCTTAATACTCGAACAGTTATAATGATAAATAACGATAATAATGTGGTGAAGAAAGTGACAATACTTTCCTCAACGTGAAACTGAAATCAATCGTACTGCAAACACCAAGCTAAACTTACAGCAGTTAGTGTACTATATAAACCACAAGACATCTCATACAAAGAGCTAGATCAACTTGAAAATGTTTAATACATTCGATTGACAAAGTCGTTAACTAACATAAATATTCTTATACATACTTCTGACTTCCAATATCATAATTATATGATCTCAGCAGACGGATTTAAATAACTCATGTCATCCCCAACCCGTGTAACCTTGACGAGTTAAGCACCAATAGATTTAATATTCATTAAGGATGATGATAAGATTTCCTGCCGTGGCCAAAACAGTAGTATAATCCTTACCATCACTTAGCTTCCGGTTTTCCTTTTTCGGCCCAGTGTCAGTGCCAGAACTGGAAGGGGGCACTAATCTTCCCAAGACATAGAAAAACCAAACCAGATAAATTTCAAGTAAATATTGAAAGAAAATTGCCATGTGATTTTCCTGAAACTTTATTATAGACCACACAGTACAAACGACACAATCATGGTTAAACGATTTGTGTTATAGTAAAATCTAGAATAGTGTTTTATAAACTATATAATAAATTAATTGTTTCCGTAATATTAAATAAATCTTTCCAGTTACTAGATTTCAAGAAGGTTCAAAATAACCTCAATAGTTTTTTGTATATGGCGCACATGTTTTCAATTTAAAACATAATTTGCCTTAAAAATATTACCATTTCTTAAATTGGTACAGGATACCACGGTGGCCTAGTGGTTAATCAGCTTTCTCGCCTCTCACCAATTGGATCTGGGTTCGATTTCCGACGGGGTCGGACCTCGGATTTCGCATGTGGGAAACGTGCCGGACAATGCCGCTGTTCGGCGGATTTTCTCGGGGACCTCCCGTCACCGTCCCTCTACTTCATTCCGGCACCGCTCTATACTTACATCATGTCGCCCTCACTAGCGCTAAAGAGCTAAATGTTAAGTGTTGACCAAAATGTGTTCATATAAAGCGATATCTTCAAAGTTTTGGTTTGGAAACTCCTTAAACAGTCCCGTTTTGCACCATAAATTCAATTTGTTCGGGCGGAAGATCCCGAGACCATCCAGTTTCAGCTTGGTGTGTGGGTATATCTACTTTTTATAAGGGGGATTGATCCCTATCAGATCGGTTTTACGATTTTTCTTATAAATCAGGGAATATACACATTGATTTACTTTTTTCACGCTGACAAGGCATAGTTTATTGTTTAATTAACTTTTTGGAATCCATATGGCATTGTTTCTGTTAATGTTGCGACCTCTGTAGTCGCTCCCGTAAATAAAGCAATTTTTCCTTTTCAGCTGTTTCCCGTTGCAAAATAATGAATATATTATGGTTCCAGCAATTACAGAAAATCGATTAAGTTTGTATCTATGCCTTGTCGTGACAAAAATTTTGATACATCGACTGGAACAGAAGTTATCAAGAAGAAACAGATAAATCCAAGGTGGTAGGAATCAATACCCCTTAAGGGATAATCTTCGCTACGACCCAAAGCTGGCTCCGCCACTCTTTACACTAGGCGAGGGCAGTCTGGCGAGGCAACACTGCGGCCAGCAAAGAAGAGCTTACCCCGTATTGAAAGGTGTAGGCGCGCCGCACGTAGCTCTCGCCGTATATCGATTTATCGATCTGTGGCGGTGAGCGGAGACGGACACGTGACTCGTAAAGCGCTCGCACCGCGGGCACAAGATGTCTTCCACGCCGCCGGCGCGGCGCACTCAACCGCTTCTTTGACAACTATAATAGCTCCTTTTAACTACTACGTGTGTGAAGGCCATCCCAGAATACATCATTTAACTAATAACTATAACTTAATTTCACCTCAGGCTTTAATTATGAGAGCAGGAGTTTTAACACTGTTTTTAAATGTGCTCATTGAACGTTATAGATAGATATCCCTGTTTATCGCGAAAATAATTTTGCCCCAGTTTGTTTCAGTCACGTACGTGCACATCTGCAATACTGCTTCATGGTTAGTGGCAGCGTGGGTATATGAAGAGCCGTATCTCATTTGACTGAGCCAATTACAAAATCATTCCTGCAACACCACACGTCTTTGATTTGTCGGTAAAATCCCAAGGCTCGCGAGAGTTAAAATATCCTACCACTGACCACGAAGCAGAACTGCAGCTGTGCACGTGTGACACCAAAAACAAAGTGGTGCAAAATTCTTTCCGCGAAAAATAGGGGTCCCTAGTGATATGTCAAATAGCGGGGCGACACCAGGTATGTAGACGTAGTCGAGCGGTTGTTAGAGTTTAACGCGGGGTCCCTGACCTGAAGATCAGTCTCCAAGATGCTCTGATGAAGACAGACGTTCGCTGGCATGGTGTCACCACGTGATTGGACCAGCAGTAAGTAGCTTCTGTATTATTGGCTCACCATTATTAAGACAGTGACAAATAAGTCAATTGCGAAAGTCACACAAATGTGTAATTGTTTGAATTCTAGATTTTACCCTAGTCAAATCGCGAACGATTCAGGCCTTTATAGATTGTTGATTCCTCGAGGCTTTAGTGACCTACCTCGTGTCTTACTGACCACAGCATGTTGTGTACTATTCCTTGTTGGTCGGGACCTCTTTACAGAGGGCTTATATGCAGCGGCTTAGTGGCGAATTACTTCCCGTCTTACTGCTGGCTAGTGTCGCCATATCGGTAGTTCGCGCGGCTCGAAATCACCACACTTCCACATTCCTGGGTGTTCTGTGACCTAGTTGCCTGTGTCTTTCGTGGTACAAGTGGTTCGCGATAAAATGAGCACTTTTGAGGCCATCTTGTATAGAAATTCTCATTGACCTCAGTTTTCAACTTTTAAGTTCGCTACGATCTATACTCTTCGATTGTTACGTATAGTAATTTGTTTGTATTAAAATGGGGTAGGAAAATACAAATTATATAAAAGGGGGGGGGGGGAATAACCACGGTTTCAAAAGTGCCTATTTTATCCTTAACAATTCTTACAGGCAAGGAAACGAACATTTTGCGAGTTCATTGACCGTAATGTTAGAATCTATTGTCCTATGCTGACTCAAGCACCATATGTTCGTTCATTGTGTTGCTGTTTCAATAAGTAGCAGCTAATGGACAAGTGGTTGAGCTTGTGTGTACACAGGACAGTGGAGTCTTAAATGCAGGTCATCGAACTAGCGAATTTATCCTTTCCCTATACGCAAAGACAAGACAGGAAGTTTTCGCGAAAATATCTTTGCATCAACTTGTTTCCGTGTCTTAGCTGCACACATGTAGCTCCGCTTCGTGGTCTGTGATTGGTAGAGGCGCGAGTATTTCGCGTATTCATCTGGCAACAGCCTAGACTTCTCAGTTCTATACGTGTACCGGCTGAAGCTGAATATACATTGGCTTCTAACATTACAGACTGGTACCACCTGATATCTCCACTTGTTTCCTTATTTGTAACTGGCTTGCAGTCGTCAAATGTGTCTTAAAACCGCTCTCGTGTAATCACAGAAGGTGTAGTGAAGTATAACTTATGTCATTGACGTTCAACGGGACCTAGAATCAATGAGCGAAACAATCGTGCCTTTAGTGGTTGGATGTTTTAACTCTCAGTGTCTTGAGGTTCTATCCACAAATCACAGGCTTGTTCTGATTGGTACAGTCAAATGAAAAACGTCTCTGCTCCATATGCAAGCGGCCAACAACCATGACGCAGAACTGCAGGTGTGCACGTAAGGCAAAGAAACAAGATGATGCAAACATCTTTTCGCGAAAACTTCAGATTCCCGCCTATACGTGAGTTCTTGCTACATGTATGGCCTGTAGATGTTTGAATACATTGTCGGTGAACCCCAAACGGACACTTCCCTGATCGTGGCAGCTAAGCAAGTACAAGTGTGTGTCAGTTTCTGTGTGCTGCGTATCACTAAATATTTCATACAGTAAAATGTCGCTACTTCTGTGAACTGCAAGCTATATTACACTATCCTACATATTGCCAAGTCGTAAGGGTACCGCCTTCAAGCAGCTGGCGTGAATAGTTTTAATTGCACTGTTGCGCGCTCCTAGTAATCCATCGCTCGTAACATTAAAAACCGCTCGACTTGCGCGTATAGCATTTCCGTTGTACCGCTGAGAATACGAGACTTTAAACTGTGACATTGTATTTTTATTGCAGGTAAATATGAATCAAATCACATCGTAGGACCCTCGAGTAGTTTCACATCTACTTTAGCAGTACATTTTGAGATATAGTTGGGTATATAATACAATACTTAGCTACACTAAAGGGGCCGGAATGTTTTAAATGTGAAAATGCTGACATCCTTTTTTTAAAAGTGTTTTCTTTCCGCAGATATATATGTTGTGAACACGAATAATACTTTCGATTATAAACGTGGGTTTCTAATCCACTTCAACACAGTTCATCAGTTATGTCGGCAACTGCTTGGCAAGGCTGTCGAGCGGTGTGCACAGCTTCGATCCAGTGACGTTTATTTAGAACCAGTGATTTTTGGTGAAAAGAATTCTGCACCACTTGGTTTCAATGTCTTCGTGAAGATGAAAGCACATAAAACAGGTATATTCACCGTAATTTTTAAAAGGGAAATGTCAGATATCTAATATTTAACACCAGACAGACACTCATTATCTAATTATTTCCGTGCTACATTTAAGTGATAAAGTTAAAAGTTACAGGAAGCGAGTCGGTTGTAGGTTGAATGCACCGATGCAAGTTTATAATTAGAAATGCCGTGAAGACTATATAATTGAATGTATGGCTTCGACTGGGACTTGCTAGCAACTACAGCGTAGAACGTGGACTTTTTCTGCAGCTCTGTTTTATGGTCAGTGATTGGATGTTTTGAACTCTCAGCATCTACCCGCAAATCACAGACGTGTGGTGTCGCAGTGGCCGTCTTCTGATTGGCTCAATCAAATGAGGGATGCCTATACACAAATACACTCTGCCAATAACCAAGGAGCAGAGCTGCAGATGTGCGCGTACGTAACTGAAACAAAGTGACGCAGAATTATTTTCACCAAACGTCATTGGCTCTACGTTTATTCGAAAATTGTTCAACGTACTGTACGTGAGTGTCGTATAGCAGTCAAAGATTGCCACACGTGTTTATACCAGTTTCATTACTTCTAGTAATATTTAAATATTGTTTTATCGCTGCCGAAAATAGCGAATCTTTAAAAAACGTACGCGAACGTGGCACGAACATACAGTTGCTGGAATTCTATGTTGTGCCTGAAAGGAAAATGCCAATTCCTCATGTCTCTACGTGTAACGTAACCAATTACTAGAGACGGGGATAATTCGCGGGTTCACTGACGTGTAGGCTAGCCTCCAAGAACGTGTGTATTAGAGTGGACAACAGGTGTTCGTTAGCTGCTCGCTGACATTGTGATATGGGCCTGCATTGAGTTACATTTATATTATTGACTCAAATACTTCGAGAAAGTGTCAAATAAGTCAAGGACCAATTGTGAAAGTGACGCGAACTTAAAGTTGCTGGAATTCAGGTTTGTGCCTAACAGAAAACACGAATATTTCAGGTCTCTACCAATTAATAAAGCCTAGTACCCAAAATGTTCACTTTATAAAATTAATTCTTGAGGTATGACCCCTTCCTAAAAAAAAAATCAGTGTGCGGCCCTGCCCTCGTGACATCTTATAACTAGAGCCACGATTTTATGGCGAAAATATTTTTGCAACATTTGGTTTCGATGCGTCATGTGCACACCTGCAGCTCTGCTACATCGTCTGTGGTTGGATGATTTTAATCTCACTTGCCTTGGCAAATTATAGACGTGCAGACTCACAATAATGTTATTCTGATTGGTGCAGTCAAATGAGAAACGTGTTTGGACACATACACGCTGCCAATAACCTTGAAACAGAACTGCCGATGTGCACGTGAGTCACTGAAACAAAGAGGGGCAAAAATCTTTTCGCGACAAAATCGTGGCCCTACTTATAACTAGATACATGCAAAATTCGCGTTATCATTTGGTAGCAGACTAAACTTTAATTTCCTATACATTACAGAGCATAATCTGCGAATCAATTGGCAACGAACTTTCTATGTGATGTCATTAACGTGTGTTACGTCTTTACACAGATTGACTTCTCTACCGTGCAAGCATTCTCCGCGGCAAGTCACGACAATATCGGCCAGCGGGAGACGTCGAACGAGCCTTTAGTCATTTGGAGTCTAGTCAGCTGTCAGATAATAACGGGAATTTTGCATGTCTCTACTTATAACCGTCTACATCAATGCCTTATACACGTCGCGTCGTGTTATTTCGCTTCTGTGTACCTAACTATCCTGTGTGTTGTGGATCTGCCAGGTGGTTGACTGTAGGACCATGTTTGAGGGGGAGGGGGAGGGTGTGTCGGGCGCGGTGCGCGATGTTCAGCGGTGACGTCACCAACAACCCGCAGCGACGGGCGGGAAACGACACACATGTCTGCGATTGCTCGCGCCGTTATACGGCCGGCTTGGGGTGACCTCACGCGCGCGTGCTCGCACACACACACGTGTAGCGGTGACCTCCCGGTCGCGGGGTCGACCAGGAACCAAGCGTTGGGAAGAAACATTTGTGTCGTGGAGGGGGAAAGGGGTGAGGCGGAGACCCAAGGTACGGCATTCCTAAATTTGCAACTGTGACTTCATTATCCGTCCACAGTTTACCTGCACGGGCGAGCATTAACCCTAGCGGCAGCGGCCTTGAATTTTTTGGTCCTTTTACGTGGTGTATTGATTAACAAGAGACGTTATATATACATATATATATATGTGTGTGTGTGTGTGTGTGTGTGTGTGTGTGTGGGTGGGTGGGTGTGGGTGTGTGTGTGTATGTAGGTGTGAGTGTGTGTGTGTATAACTGTTGTTCTGTAACATTTTATACAAATATCTCACAAAATAAGTACACTCTTTTGGGCTGAAGCTAGCATTACAACAACTGTAAGCTTGTGTCACTTTCGTCAATATCCTTTGACTTATTTGACACTTCCTGGAAGTATCTGAGCCAATAATAAACATGTACCTAATACAGACGTATATCACTTATTCTGCTTCAGTTCACAAATATTCTTTCAGGCTGGTATACACGTCAGTGAACTTGCGAATTTTTCTCGTCTCTACTTATAGAAGTCACTATGGAAAGGTAAAATACCCGATTTAAGTGACCTGTATGCTAGAGTCCATTGCCTTACTCACGCCCTGTCTATTCGTCCACTGTCTGCTGTTCCAGTGAGTGTTTTCAATCTGGTACTGCTTCACAGTCCTCAAGAAAGACTTTCAGTAACATTGACCCAAACACCAAGATAATGAGCGTGTTCTGGATTTTGAAATCTTAAGAGTGCGTGGTAGATAAATAAACACTGAAAGCATAAATTGATTTCTACGCTTTTTTCGAAGCCAGTGTGGATGAAATACTCTATGACAATACTAGATAATGGTATTTGCCAACTTTATGAGTAAATATTTATCCAAAATTACTAATTCGTTACGCGTTAGCTCTTGCGCCGCAGTTATATGCACGAGGTTCCGGCGTCAGAGATTGTGCCTCAGAAGTTTGTAACACTGGAAACAATTATGTTTAAAACGTTAGTTAAAACTATTGTCTTGGATTGCTATTGTTTAATTTTCGCAAATTGGCTTCAAGAAACCTACAGTTATAGATTAATGCTTTTAGCATTGCATTACGTACCGCGCCCTCTTAATAGTAAATTCGCCAGATTTCCAGGATCCCACTTATACAACACTCTTCGAAAAGAAATATATGATCAACGCTTGAAGTCTCGCAATACGAGAAGTAGGATATAAACCCCGCTAGTACTATTGTTGCTTTAATTTAAGATTCGTAATTAATTACTAGAGGTGATGGTTAGAGATGATGGTATATCGCGAAAATGTTTTGTGCCAACATACCCCTGAAAACACTGTAGTTTCTTGCTACATGTATGATTGGGTGATGTACGTCTAACACTTTGTAGCTGTTTGCAGGCCAATAATAGGCACCAAACATTGCGATAGCGGGATTATTGCATCAATCAAATAGGGCAACAGCCCTACGTACAAGCGAAAGCCAATCATCTTTTCATAAGCTGAACGTGCATTGAAACCCAGCAAATAGTCAAGTTTTCCCGCGATAAACCATCACCTCTATTAATTACTAACGTTTAGCATGTTAAGTTAAGGCCTCTTTAGATATAGCACAGCTGATAGTAAAACTCTGAAAATAGCGTGGCTTGCCATCTGTCTTAAACCAGTGGTGTGGCTTGGGTTTGTTGCAAGGTAAGCTCTGTTTTGCGACGTCTGCCGATAGCCAGCTCATGAATTTGTACAGACGTCACAAAGTACAGTTTACCTTGCACCACACCCACGTCACGCCACTGTCCTAAACATTATCGGTAATTTAAAAAAAGTCCATGGTATATATATATATATATATATATATATATATATATATATATATATATATATATATATATATATATATAATTCAGCGCTAAAAGTATCAGTTTAGAAAGGTAGGTTTCTCGAAGCCAATTTGCAAAAATAAAAAAAAATAAAAAATCAGAAATCCTAGCAAATAGTTTTTGCCCACTTTCAGAGCAAAAATTTTTTTCGATTAACGTACAGCCTATCTGAAGAACAATCTCTGACGCCGAAATCTCTTACATTTAACTGCGGCGCAAGAGATCACACTTACAAAAGGAAAATTCTGAGTAAATGTTTGCTGATAAAGTTGACAAATATAATTATTAAGGATTGTTGTTTTGTAGTTTTTCTATATTGACTTTCAAAAAGTGTAGATCACAGTTGTAGAATTCAGCGCTTATTTGTCTACCACGTACTCAGCGAAACATATTCTGTTTTTAAAATAACCTTCGTGTAAAGTCCTACCACAGACTAAATAGTAATACAGACGTGAATTATTGATGTGGCAGCTCTATTGATAACTGACGAACTTCTCTGCGTATTGGCTGCCCGAGGCTGTTGATACCAGCCCCGTGTATGTTTGATTTCTGCATGTTACGGCAGGTTTCCTATCGTCGTTACTATCTGCTAGCAGGGCAGCCGCCTTGCGCTGATTGGCGTTGGCTTATCCGCCATGTTGCTGGCCAGGGAAGCCATTTTGCTGGCGTGTGTGACTGAGTTCACTGTTGTATAGGCTATTTCACTTCTGTATTCCTAAACATTCTGTTGTCCTACGTTGTTAAAGTTCTTTACAGATAGAGACTTGAAAATGTCGCGTTATTATCTTACAGCAGGTTGGACTCCAAAATAATGTATACTTGTCTGACTTTTGCCGTTGGTCGACAGTTTGTGTGGTGCGCCTGTAAGACTTTTGTCAACCAATGATACAAAGCCAACTGTTAAAATACCCGCTGTCCTGTAACCCGGCCACACAAAGGTACGAAGACCCGGAGAAGTCACGGAATGTGTTCGGGCGAGTATAGGCTAGTGAAATCTATCCTGTCGCCATATTAAAACGCAAATTTTGCAAGTAGCTATACGCGTTGAAGTACTTAGCTACCGAGAGGAGTCCTCGACGGTAAGTTACGCCATTTGACGACCTGCCTGGAGGCGACAAAACAGGTGCCGAGCGGTCTGTACACACTCTTGCCGAGGTCGCTTACATTGGATTACAAAATAACTGACGTTAATGCGTAAACCCCATTGTTAAAGTACTATGGTTCTCTATATAATTGTTATACCAATTCTCTTTCAGGAAATATACACACACCAGATAAGAATTCAAGTTTGTCGAATTCGTTAAATTATTTTTAAATATGTTATTGGCCTGCGTTTTAACATCTAAAACATACGAACGGGGATTTCCGTTTTGCTAATTCCCTTTAAGAATTGTGTTCAATTACACTGATTAGTTTCCTATAAAATAAACAACACGCGAATGTTCAAATAAAGATTTCCCCGAGTAAAACGACTTCACAACATAAATCACTGAAATATGAAGATAAATCCAAGATGCCGTCTACCGGGTTGCACTGTCCCCCATTTCCAGCCATCTTCCCCCCCCCCCT